>RRYC01000336.1:0-32658 GCA_004016185.1 Quambalaria eucalypti
CGCCCGTCCCCCCGTCCCCCCCTTCCCCCCCGCTCTCCGCTCAGCCCAAACGCAACGCAGATCCTCTCCCCCGCCGACGCCCCCATCCTGCGGGACCACGGCCTCGCCGTAGTGGAATGCTCCTGGGCGCGCCTCGACGAAATCCCCTTTAAGCGGATCAAATCCCCGCACGAGCGACTCCTCCCCGAACTAGTAGCGACCAATCCCGTCAACTACGGGAAAGTCTCGAAGCTGAATTGCGTCGAGGCGTTTGCTGCTGCGCTGTATGTGTGTTCCCTGCCAAACGAAGGGGAGGCACTCCTCAGTAAGTTTGGGTGGGGGCATGCGTTCCCTAGTGTGAATGCGGAACTGATTGGGCGGTATCAGAAGTGCAGGAATGAAAAGGAGGTTAAGGCCGTTGCGGAGGAGATGGCGAGGGAGAATGATCGGGAGAGGAGGCAGAGGGGGACGAGGGATGTTCTCTCGGAGATGCAAGACGGGACACTGCAGGGACAAGAAGAAGAGGAGGATGAGGAGGGAGAGGACGATGCACAGCGTACGAGCTCACCAAGTCAAGCATCGGGAGGAGCCGAGGCAGAGACAATAGACGACGCCTTCGAAAGAGTCGTCAGAGTAACCTGACGAAGTCAGGGCCCTCTCAATGCAACTTATTGCTACAATTCGCGGTGCCTCTTCTGCGTTGCCCCGGGATGTCTCAACCTGGCTTGAGCTAGACGACATGACTGCGATGCCTTGACTGTCTTCTTGCACTACGCGGCCAAAGTCACGCAAATGGGGTCATTGGGCAATTTTTGTGGGATGGCTCGAGCATGGAAGAAAGGGTGAGATGAGTACAGGGAGTAGTCATATGGCTTGCTTTCGCACGGAAGAACATGGGAGATGCTACGGGGTGAAGAAATGTGTAGATGAAGGAGCTGGCAAGGGATCGCGGCCAACCTAGCTGCGTCCCTAGAAGACGCTGTGCGGAGCCGTATTCCGCACAGAGGCCACCAGACCGGACCGTCTGCAGCATCTCCAGTGCTCGTGAAGCCACAGCTATCCTTTGGCGCCTCCAGCCCTATTTTGAGTTCGTCATTTCCGCATAGCAGCCCGCAACACCTGACATCGTGGCTTACCGCCGTGATGACACAGGCAGCTGCCTGCTTCTGCGAGAAAAGCGACACGCTGCTTGCGCAACGTTTACTCCTCCTCCTCCTCGGCCTCGCCGTCGTCACCGCCAGCCTCTGCGGCAGCCTTCGCCCTCTTCCTCTTAACACGGCCGGCACGTCCGCCACCGTACGGCGAAGTGAGAGCAAAGTCGATGTGCTTCTGGGAGTCGAGGCGGACAATGAAGGACGGGACGTTGACAATCTGCTTGCCGACGCGGATGTGTCGCTGGTAGATGAGGACACGGGCGTGGTGGATGGACTTGGCGAGGCCAGACTTGAAGACCTGGGTCTGGAGACGGCGCTCCAAGAAGTCCTCGAGCTTGAGGGCAAGTACGTAGTCGAGCCTGTCGTGTGCGAAGACGGGTGGGCAGGGGATTCATGTGGTGAGCGAGGGTGTTCTGCTGTCGTGTGAAGTGTACACCCGATGTTCGCGCGGCAATGCGCCTCCTCGTGATCCTGTCCTTTCCCAGTCCTGCCCATGATACATCGTCCTTGCCGGTACGAACGCCCCTGCGCTCCCCCCACGCAACCGCCCCCGCTTCCCAGCTGATCCTGCGCAACAGATACCCACCTCATGCGGGTCTCGTCCAAGACACCAATGCGTACGAGACGGCGAATGATGGCATTGCCCTCGAAGAGACGCTTGGGGTCCTTCTCATCGAGCTTGAGGAGCTCACGGGCAGCACGACGGATCTTGGAGAGGACAAGGGCGACGCGCCAGATCTCGCGCTTGGAGCGGAGACCGTACTCTCCGGCGAGCTTGAGCTCAGAGTCGAGACGGCTAGACTCGTAAGGCCTGCGGGGGACCTTGTAGGTCTTGGATTGCTTCCTGGGAGCTCGGGGCCTGAGGTCACGGAACGCGGCCAAAAGAGAGCGCGATGCATGGCGACGTGGGGATTGATCGAGGACGCAGGCGTAATGATGAGGTGATGAGGTGATGAGGCGAGCAATTGGAGGTATGACGAATGTGTGTCGAAGAAGATGAGAATGTGTCCGAGAGGGGAGTGCGTATTTTGAACATGAGTTTGAGTGGTATGATTGAAATGCGAAACGAGAAGTCTGTCAGCAAAAACGACTCTTGTTCAAAAAGCACCCATCTTGCAGCAGCATCATTATCACCGCCGTCGTTTCGTTACGACACTCACATGACGGATGAGGATGAAGGGGGGGATGCGAGTCTTGAGGAGTGGGGGACGGGAGAAGAGGCCGATAGACACGAAGGTGTATTCAGGTCGTTGGATTCGTGGCCGCGGCAGTCAGGCAGCGAGGCAGCGAGGCGGCGGCGGCACACGCTGGGATTCCCAGGCGTAGAGGCGTGAGGCGCAGGGCCTCACCCACGGGCGCCATTGCCGCCAGGCGTGGGCGGCGGCGGCAGGCCAGCTCACGTGCGCGCTGCGTCTCACGCCCTGCCATCCGCAGTCGGCACGCGCCTCGGGCACTTCCGCTCAGGGCCGCTGATCCACGGATTGACTACAAATATTGTAGCTCAACGGGAAGAAGAAGACTTCGAGACGATGCACCATGGTCAACGATCAGCCCAGACTTTGATGGTCAAACGTAGCAGCTCAGCGGACAGCGGGGACCTCTGAGATTCCTATATGACGGGCTGCATTCCTGTCTGTCCGAGGCGCAGACACAGGCACATTATTCAAAATGCATCTAACCGTTTCGAGGTAGTGGAATGCGCTATGAGGCCAGTTGCGCTCCCCATTGACTCTGATATTTATTCATGCCATAACGCTCCCTTGCGTGACCACCTGATAGCAAGGGAGCCCCGACCGATAGGGACAAAATTTCGTCGGACCTGGTTGAAACCACTACGCCCACCTACCAGACGCCTCCAGATCGACTGTCAGTGCTGGTGCTCGTAATTCGAACAACTTCATCGTCGGTAGGACGGGCCCCGAGTAAGTCACGTGATCTTGAGCCGCCCTAGCCCTCCACCATTGGCCCTCTCCCGAGACGCGGGCGTGAGTCGCGTGTCGCTTGACAAAGTCGCTTGGCGTCGCAGCTGCAGCGCTGCACCGCCGCACGGCCACACCGCTTAGTCAATCTCCGTGGCTGTTGGACTGACGTCGACAGGGTTCCAAGCCGGCGGTGGGCGCCCCCTTCTTACCCTGAAACCTTACTTCCGCACCGATCAACTTTGCACACACACACACGCACATTCTACCTGCCTTGCTTGCCAAACCCAACGCCCTCCGCACTTCATCATTCCATGCCGCCGATTATTGGTGTCTCAGCACCCAAGTGCCCAAGGTGTGGCAAGAGTGTTTATCAGGCTGAACAGGTGAGCTCGCGTGCGAGCGTGATCGCTCCAATGCCCACAACCCGGACTACCCTGACATTTGGAAGTACCTGCCTTTGATGTTTCACCTCTCCCTCGCCCGCAGGTCATCGGTCCCCAGGCAAAGGCCTACCACAAGCCATGCCTGGCCTGTCTCGTTTGTGGCAAACGTCTCGACTCGACGCTCCTAGTCGAACATGACGGCGAGCCGCTCTGCAAGAACTGCCATCGCAACCATTTAGGCCAGGGCGGCGGCGCATTCAACAAGGCGGTCCCCGTGCGCGCCACGCTACCCACCAGCCCGCCTCGGACCTCTGCCCCTTCCCCGCCAAAGGCAGTAGTTGACAAGCAGCCCACAGGCGAGGAAGACGCCGATGAGCTCGCACGGAGAGTCACGGGTATATCGATTGGAGTTCGGGCGCGCCCCGAGGTCGCGAGCTCGGGCAGTCCCGCCCCTTCCCTTCCCCCGAAGCCGTCGTATCAGAGCCAGAGCCAGAATGCCGCGCCGCAGGCGACCTCCAAGGACGTGCGCAGCATCGACGACTACATTGCCTCTTCATCTGCCATCCCTAACATCAAGCCTCGCAGTGCAGCGCTCGGGGAGAGCATAGCTGGACTTCGCGAAGCAGTCGGGGAGGATCCTCCAGCGTCGGAAGCATCTGTGCCTGCGGCCACCCGCGCTTCCACAGATGCGCCTCGTAATGGCGCCGACGAGGTCTCGACGCCGCTGCGTGCCCCCCTTTCGCCTCCAGCGTCCAAACCAGCCGAGCCAACAGTCCTTACCCCGGCGTCCCCTCCGCGTTTACCACGAGCAGCCGGCCTGCCGACCACACCCATCCGAGGTGCGGGTGGTCTCCCCGAGCCAGTCCGGCGCACGCCCGTCTCTTCCACGTCGTCCTACACCAAGACTGCGCCCTCCCCATCCACTTCCGGCTCCTCGCCGGCATTCCGCTCGCCCTACAGCCGCTCCGAACGGGAAACATCCTCCACGCCTACCCGCCTCGCCAATGCCGTCGCATCCGCTACGCCGCTGTGCGCCCGCTGCAACAAGGCAGTGTACCACGCTGAGCAGGTGACTGCCGCTAGCGGTGGCCGGACGTGGCATCGCCCTTGTCTGAAGTGCGAGGGGTGTGGCTCCACGCTGCAGAAGGGTACACTCGAGGAGGGGCCGCTGAGTGGGAGTGGCGTCGAGCGGGGAGGGGATACGTTTGGAGATGGGTGCAATACCTTTTGTAGGACGTGCTATCGCAAGTACTTTGGGCCGAGGGGGATTAACAATGCCGGGATGAGCTTCCCGACGGCTTGAGGCTGGGTTCTGCCCACCTAAACGCACCCAAGCGCGGAGGTAAGCAGGGCCGCTATCTAATACTCTCCCGACTGCTCCTCTATTCTCGCTCGCAGTCCCTCCTTCAGCCACCTTCACCTATATTACCCGTTGTTGTATGTAACGTCACCTCGTACCCCAGAAAAGTTCGAGCCACGGCCAACTTTGGACACGTCCGTCCGTCCGTCCGTCATCGGTAACGCCATAATACAGAGAGATATACCCAGTCGTTGGCCGTCGCCTGCTTTCTTGTAGTGGCCCCACGGAGCTTGAGCCTCAGAACCAAAGCAAGGCGTGGCTAAGAAGCACACACTCTCAGTCACAGGCAACATCACTAGGCTACGACGATTTATTACAATCCTCGAGGGCAGGCACCATATGATATTTCATCGCCAACTCATCCGACGACAACACGAGGAATGTCCCCCGCAAGGATGTGACCCGACCCCTCAAGGCCGGCGACGGCGCCTTCCCACAAGTGAGAATTCACAGCCGCCGGCAAGACGGGGGCAGGTGTCTGAGCAGGGCAAACTCCCCCTCGTACACGTAAACGTGCAAGGGGCAGAGCTTGTTTGGATGGATCTTCCGCCATGTAAAAATCGTTTACGACCATGGAGTACGGGTCGTCAACAGAGTGCTAGGCGGGTGGAGCGTTGTGCATGATGCAGTTGCGCTTGGTGGGTGGGAGGATGGGTAGGGTGGGGCTGTGAACTGGATGGGGCCTCAAAGGGGTCGAGCAGTACGTCCAGACTGTGGCACTTTCTGGAATCAGGAGAACATCAGTCGCGTGCAGAAGGGTATCACTGACGGTGTCCTCCTGCGGAGGGGCATCGCCGAAAATGCTGGTTGCATTGAGAAATCCAAGGGTCGCGCAGGAGACGAATCGGCAATGATGTCGAAGCGCCTGCGGAGCGTTGCAGCGGTGCCTAGAGTCAGAGTTGCGCAGACTTGGTCGAGCAAGAGCTTGCCGTTACGGCCATCTGTGAACCAGGGGATGAAAGACACGTCGCATCGTCAGCGACTGCGAGCCTGAGATGGCGGTTTCGCCTCATCAACTCCAACTTTTCCCCGTCTCTTGAAGGCTCAGATGGTGGTGCATAGTTGAGCGCGGCTCTTCGACCTTGGTCTCGCCAGCTCGAAAAGCGTTATGGGATAAACGAATCATCTCTGCCAGGCAGGTGCGATGCGTCGCAGCGACTGCCACGTCTCACCGTTGAAGCACTTTACTCACCTGACTTGTCAAGAAGTCGCCGTGAATTGCGGCAGGCGCTGTGTTGGGATCCTAGTTTGGAATCTAGGCGTCGTGCAAGAGGAGACGAGAGAGATCGTCAGCACGTCTGCGCTACCGGCGTTGATTGGCGCTGGATGGGAACGCCTCCGAGATGCTGCTAGCATCGCATTCTGCAAATCAGCGGTAAGCTTTAACATCCCGGCGTCCCTCTTCCCTCCGCGCCAGCATGCCGTGCCATCGCAGCATGGCCACCCACTAACAACCAGAGCACTCTCGCGTAGAATCAGCAAGTCCTTGCGTGAGTAACGTCGATGGCGGCATCTATGCACACAATGCGCTTCAAAGAGGGTAAAACAACGTCCATGGACGTTCTCTCCCAGCCCTTCGAGCACGCACCGATACACAGAGCCACCTCCGATTGCCAACCACAGACTGCTTCTCCTTGCACGAGGGCATCACCGGCCGCAAGCTTCCCGAGCCCTTGTCAGGGCCGAGACGGACGACCAAAGCCTTGGCAGCGCGACATGAGACGCATAGTGGAAGGAATACAAGCGGGACACCACTCAAAGAATGGATTTGTAACTTTGGTTGTAATCATATGGGGTCCTCCACCTAGTCATG
This sequence comes from Quambalaria eucalypti, assembly GCA_004016185.1. Lineage (NCBI taxonomy): Eukaryota > Fungi > Basidiomycota > Exobasidiomycetes > Microstromatales > Quambalariaceae > Quambalaria > Quambalaria eucalypti. The sequence goes on from RRYC01000336.1 coordinate 6,612, forward strand.
AGGTCGTCGCGGGGTCCTGACTCACCCAACTGAAAAAAGCTGCGTCCTGCGACTGCAATTGGCGTGTATATGCCTAGCTGGAACATAAGCATCTGCGGTGTTTGAGGCGTGCAAAAGTCAGTGAGCATGCTCAGGTGCGACAGACGTGACCGTGTGGAACATCTCCCACGCCATGCTTCTCATTTGCAACGACCAGCGGAGCTACTAGAGCTAGGCTTGGCCGCCGGATTCCGGCGCGACGGGGGAAATGTCCCTCAGATGCGGCCAGAGCCGCGTCCAAGAGTAGTCTCGCGTTGAGTTGTCCCCTTGGTCTGACGAAGCAGAGCAAGTAGCCGCCATCGATTGCACTTAAGCCTTTGCTAGGGCATCCTTCGCCCTCTGAACGGTACCAGACCCAAATGGGTATGTGGCATACTGTCGACTACCCAAGCATACCCGCCTCCTGAGAGGCAGGAAGCCGCGCTGCGTGACGCTGAAAGTGAGACAACGACCGGGCCCCGCGAGCCAAGGAGAGCGTTGAACCCATCACCCAAGCTAGCTATACAACCAGTCCCCGCCGATGTCGCCACCGAAGCGACTGTACCGCAGCACTGCACAGGAGACTCCAGGCAAGCGTGATGAGACGGGCGGATAGTTGAGGGGGGTCTTCCAATCTCCTCCACCTGCATTCGTCTGAGGACGCACTGAAGTCTCAACATCGTGCTCCGCTATCCGAATGGATAGCATCCTCACATCGATGCCAGACCGGGTCTCTCCGGCAACGGCGAAGCTCGCCTATTCCGTATTAACCCCTTGCGAGGCTAACCGGCGTCTTGGGCGGTTTTCAGTTCTAACGCCTTAAAGAGACGCGGGCCGATGCCGTCCTCAAGGACCCTAGTGCGCCTCGTTGCGACGAGATGCAAGGCGAAGAAGAGTCTTTCTGTTACACCGCTTGAAACCCTCGCCGACTTTCGACGGCCGCCCAGCTGGAGCTGCGCCGCCGTCATCAATCACGAGCCCTTGAGGCGACTCCGCACTGAACTGAAGCACAAGCCGCCACGACATTGAGCTGGTCGACGAAGAAGGGTTGCACAACCAACTCTTTCTGTAATAGGAAGCGCCCTCCCTGGTTCGCGAAAGCCGGACAGCGTCCACCCCCAGCGACAGCAACGCTGTGGGAGCCCAGTCCTCCCCTCCGAAGAGGTAAAAAAAGAAGACCGAAGAGGGTAAAGGCGTACGCGGACCTTCCCACTCGCATAACCCTTGCTTCCCACGTGAGCCAGCAGCGAGTGCCGGCTCAACATCGGGAGGGTGCGAGTACCGATGGCCTTTGGACTGAAGGACAAGTGTACCCTGTACGGCGGAATGTGCCATAATCATCGAAGCAGATAACGCAACTCCATGCGGCCAGCGCGGAACAAGCCTACTCACCCTGGATGTATGCTGGCTTCCATGTCCTGCAGGGCAGTAGTCGGGCCAGAAGCGGTTTCCTAAGCAGCACAAATGTGAGAAGAACAAGAGGTTTGGTCAGAAACGTGTTGCCCTTGTCGAACAATCGTATGCTGATGCCTCGCGCCCTTGAGAGATCATACAAAGGTAAGCTTGGTATGGAGTTGTCCGCACATCTTCCATGCGAGGAGAAGATCGGAAGCAGAACTGATTGTATACATAGTCCTAATCACGAGAAGGTACGAGGGCGCGGGCAGCGTGGTGGCTTATGACAGGTACAGTGTACTCACCGAAGGCGGGTGCCGGCTGGCGGCGGCGACCGAGCGGGCAGCTAGTGACTGGTGATCGCCTGAGGAAGTGGGGGGTTATGCTGCTATCGCCGAGGAAGGGCTTTTAGGACTTCTTGCTGTTCTTGGTGCTCGCATCGTGCGCCTGCTGCTGCACTTGAGGCAGAAAGGCCGGGTCGACGAACTCGGGGGCAACGAGGGGCTGGTCGCGCAGTTCCCATACTTCCTCGGAGGTGTTGCCGCCGTTCATGCGACGTCGGGCCATGTGACGAGCTTTGCGCTCAATCCATGCTTGCCTGCGCTGAGCTTCGTCTTGACCTCGGAGGGTGAGGCAGAACTTGAAGTCGTCCATCTTGGTGGCACAGTCGTTCAGTGTACCGTAACGGTAGATGTTACGGAACTGAGGCACCAGGGCTGCAACGACGAGATGGGTATCATGGTTGTTTGTAAGAGGCGATGCACTGAGATGAAGCATGTGTCAGGCTCGCTGTGACCGACTCACCGAAGCACATGGCCCACTTGTCGAAGAGATCCATGCAAGTAGGAGTCTCGCTGGCGGGGTGCATGGCGCTCTGGATGACGCGCTCTTGCTGGAGGAGGGTATCGAAGTTGGCACTGGCGGCGCCAGGAGTGACGCCGCCATGAGGCTGAGATGCACTCATGGTTGAGCGAGGGGGTATTTGTCCATCTGCGATGGGAGACGACACCAACGGGGTGATGATGTCGATGTTGTTGTTGCGTTTGATGAAGAGAGGGATAGAAGGGCAAGAGGCGCCCACCACGGAGGCATCCCAAGAGGAAGAAGACGGGGGGGGCGCAAAGAGGCGCAGCGCAGCGCAACGAGGGGGCGGCACAGGCAGAAAAGAAGCCCCCCGGCCGAGGCAACTCTGGCGCGCGGAGCCAAGTCACAGACAGTTGGCCCGGACGCGTTGCGAGGGGCGTGTGAGCCTCCACCGGCAAGCAGCAGCAGCATCAGAAGCAACAACAGTGGGACAAGGAGCACCACGATGGATCCGGACATCACGATGAATGCTCACTTGTGGCATTCTATCACCAATATCAGCACCAACACATAGCTGCCATACAGACACAGTCAACTTCAAGGCTCATACCGAGCTTCAAAAACATCACACCAAGCACCAGTCCGCGCAAACACCCAGACACTCACCCACGCCCGCCCGTCCACCGCCCGCTCAAATGAACTCATTCCAGTCAGCCTCTGCCGGGCCTTCCAACCCCCCGCCATCCACCACCGCAAAGGGCAAAGAAAAGGCCAGCAAGCCCAAAGGTACAGGTCGCGGCGGCAAAGTCAAAGCCGAGGGCGGTGCTGCCGGCCCCGCCAAACCCAAGAAGAAGAAGTCCTCGACTGCCGCAGGCCTCGATGGCAGCGCTGCAGCCGGTACGGGAGGGCCTTCCACTGCGGCTGCCACGGGGTCTACGCGCGGGACTGGGCGCGGGCGCGGTCGTGGACGGGGAGCGGGAAGTGGTGGTGGGCCGGGATCCCGAGGCGGGAGAGGCAGTCGAGGGGGGAAGCGTGGTGGACGGGGTCGGGGCGCGGGTAGGGGAGGGCTCGCGCGGGACTCGACGGTACGGCGGTCCGAGTCGTTGATGCGGGCTGAGACGGTAGATGGGCGTGCGTCGACGGTCGTCAAAGGCGGGGTGGCAGGGACGCCCGCTGCGGAAGATGCGCTTGATGGCGAGGAGGCGCCACGGCCGAGGGCTGCGGGTGTCGACGATGATGATGAGGAGGGCGAAGACGAGGATGAAGAGGGCGGGCTCCTCGAGGACGTCGGGGAAGAAGAGATCAAGTGGCGGGAGGAGATGGAGAAGATTCGCAGTCAAGCAATGGGGTGAGTCGCGTTGGTGCAGTTCTCTTGCAGGTCTATTGAGATACTGATGCCCGTCCTCACGCCCCCCCTCCCCCCAACAGCCCCCTGATAGCAGCAATGTCCGAAGAGCAATACGACCGACACGAGTCCTACCGCCGTGCCGGCTTCTCCCGCGCCAACCTCCGGCGACTCATCAACACGCACCTTGGCGGCGGCGGGACGGGCTCGAGCGTGAATCCCACGATCGCCATGGCATTCGGCGGTGTAGCCAAGGTCTTTGTCGGCGAGATCATCGAAGGAGGTGAGTTCGTCTTGCCCTGAATGCCGTTGCCTTGCTCTGGGTGGCGCTGACATTGACTTTCCTCACTGCCCGACTCCTTTCCCCTCCCCCACTCCTCCCCAGCCCGCCGCCTAGTCCCCTCCCTCCCAGAGGGCGCGCCCCTCCCCCCAAACGCCATACTCGAATCCTATCGCCTCTACTGCCAATCACACGCCGAGTCTGGCGCACTCGCACAAGGAAGAGCCAACCCCGAGGCAGTCAATGCCGGCGCGGGCGTGGGCGGGTCCATGGGTGGTAGGCGGAGATTGTTCTAATGATGCGCGGCACGAGTCGAAGTGGTGTGCGCAGTGTACTTTTAGTATCAGGCTTGCCGATTCAGAGTGAGAGCGGCTGTCTGTGTAGTAAATCCATCGTCATCCAGTCTTCTAGACGCCGGCCATATGCAAGCGACGCTGCACTTTGAGAGACGAGGCTGGCGCACTGTGTCAACGCACTCAGGGGCACCGGCTAGCTATGCGGCTGCAGCTACGGCGCCCAATTCTTCGGAGACGCTACCGTCAAGCCCAGTTTGCAGGTCGCTGCAACCTTGCTGGCAACTGGACTGGCGTCACGGGCCTTGCCAAGCCAAGGTGGCCCTCGAGTCCTGGCTGCTAGTCAGCACTTCGGCCGCCTGCACATGCACAACTCGCAATTTGTCTGCTTGCGCTCGTCGCTGGACGAGAAACGAATGCTGTCGTACTTATTCACACAAAGATGAGGGTGCACAAAGGTGTCACTAAGTACGATCCGACCCGAGCTGAGCTCTACCTCCTCGGTTTCCATGCTATACTGCCTTTCCCACTCCCATTCCCACTCCTCCTGCCACTCCCACGTGTCCCTTTCCCTTCTGCTTCATACCCTCTCACCGCCGCTCCTTGTCCTTGTCCTTGTCCTTGTCCTTATCCTTCCCTAGACCAAACCGACTCAACGTACTTCTACGCTTCGGCGCACCCCATGTCGGCGCCGCACCATCAGCCCCAGCGGCATTTGATCCCGCTGCCCCGGGAAGTGCACCGCCGCTGACCGACGGCGAGGAGGGCAACCCCTTGCCAAAGGCCCTCTGACTCCCGGCGGGTGACCCGACTGGGCCCACTCCCGTCCCTGCTGATGTCGTCGCAGCATTGGGCTGTCCATGCGCGGCTGACACCATATGAGCAGGTAGAGGCGGAGGCGGCGGGTAGGGCTCTGGTTGTGCGGCCGGGCCGAGGCCGAGACCTACACCCGCAGGTAGGCCCGCAGCAGATGTATGCGCGCCGGGACCGACGCTGCTCCTCCGACGGGCATGCTTCGCAATCTTTTGCTGCTCCTTCTTGGAGAGCGTCTTGTCCACGGGGGCGAATGTCGCACCTTGGGCGGGGAGTGTCGACTTGCGTTCGAGGTCTCCCATACGAGGTGTGCGCGGAGCGGGCGTGTGCGTAGTGACGCTAGCCGTGGCTAGCGGCGGAGCAGCCTTGGCAGTTTCCGCTCCCTCGAATGGCTGGGATGAGGTCTCTGGCGACGCCGTGCCCGTCGGCGTGTCTGCATTGGTGTCGCCCCAGCCATCCGTCTGCCGACGCTGTGGACTCTGACGCACCAATGAGCTCAGCGTCCGATTGGGATGCCGCTGTGGCCGTTCCGGTGCGTCCAGAGGGTCTTCACTGATCGGCGACGGATGAGTGTGGGGAGAGATGCGCGGAGAGTCTTGCAAGACTGGCGCCGTCTTGAGCGCGGTGAGTACAGGCGGAGGCGCTTCTACCGAGGCAAGAGCGGTCCTGGAACCTGCAGCCGATGCGGCCAGTGAGGATGGGGCTCCGCGACTAATGGCCGCCGAAGAAGCCTGCGTCGATACGGACTCGGTATCATCGTCTTCGTCGCCATGACGGGGTGGACTCGAGGACAAGACCTCCTCGGGAGCGTCCGCCGCAACGAGACCAGCGGCAGACTGTATGCGCGACTGTGCAAAAGGGTGCTCGGACATGCTAGCCGACCGCTTCGATTTGTCTCGACCTCTGCCAAAGGTGTTTCTCCACCCGCCCATCCCGCCTGTGCTCGTCTTTTGCCCAGCCGCTGCAGCATCTGCTGCATTCCGCGCCGTTTCCGCTGCTTGGGTGAGGCTGTTGTTCGGTTCTTTCCGTCGGGAGAAGAGGCCACCACCTGAGCTGGAACCACTGCCGGCTGAAGTCATGGATGAATCCGTGGACATCACGTGAGAGACGGGAGGCGCTCTGGTGGGCGATGTGCTTGCTGGACTCGCCACGACTGGAATGGGGAGGTGCTCATCGCTATTGGGCATAGAGGGAGGTTGCGTGCGCGCAGCGACGGCATCCATCATCGCGTCCTTGACATCCTCGGGTCGAGGAGGAGGTAACCCAAGCTTTTCGCGGTCCAGGTCCAGGGCCTGATAGAATAAGACGTAAGCGCTGCCCGTCGCAGGCGTGTCCCCAAAGTATTTTGAAATGTCGAGCTGGTCTATGTAATTGACGGACTCGTCGTCAAAGATGGCCCATCTCGACCCAACCTTGACGATGGACACATAGTGACCATGGTGAGGACCCACGCCGATGTGAACGACAATGCCGAATAGCTCGTAGAGCCGGTCGGGATCCTCGGCGTCGTCTGCCGTGTTGAAGAGACGGAGTTCCAGAGGAAACACGACTCTGTATGCTAGCTTGACGTAGCGGTTGGTGGCCTCCTCGTACTTGAATCGCTTGAGATGCAAGGCCAGAACGGCAGGTAGTCTCCTCACTTTCATCCTCTTTTCCGCTTCTTGAAGACCCGAGCAAGTGTCACAGAAGAATTTGTTTCGTGACCGGAGCGTTTCGCTGGCGCTGAATTGGCGGAGACATGCCGTGACGGAAGAGTTGTGTTCGATGTCTATCGAGAGGTCCAGGAATTCTTCGTCTCGGAAGGTGACGGCTTCGCAGGTCAAGCATCTCGTCTCGTTGGTGAGGGTCCCCTCAAAGAGGCGGTGAATGATCGTAGAGGTAAAGGAGGCGGAGGCGGCAGGAACGACGTCGGAGGCCGGCTCAGTATCGCCCGCCTCGGTATTGTCAATTGCCTCGCGCTTCTTCTTGTCTATCTGATCTAGGTCTTCCCCGACTCTGTTGAGCATGAAATTGAGGAACTCGTGGGCATCCTGATGTGCCGTAGTATCAAAGAGGACGTTTTCTCTCCGCAGCGCGGACAGAAAGGCCTTGACGGCGATTGCGTCGACGGGCCCAGCGCTAATGCCCGGATCTTTGCGCTTGACACCTGGTCTGGCAAGGGGTGGAGATGCTGCAGCAGGTGCTCCATTGGTGGTGGGCGTCCCTATCCGACCTCCCGAAGTGGCTGGACGGGAGGGCGTCTTGGTCTTGACACCTTTTCCTCCGCGGCCGGTAAGCGTGCCGTATTTGGAGGGAGACGATGCAAGAGGTTGGGGCGCCTTCCATTCGGACGAAGCCTTGGATATCGAAGTGAATAGGCGGTGGAGGGTTATGAAGAGGGAATCGGGATCGACGGTCTGTGCTTGGCCAGCGGCTTTTGTCGATGGGCCCGCCGTCGACGTCGAGGCAGTCTGTGCGGTGTCGCTTGCCGCCTGCCGTTCTGGCACTTCGTAGCTGAGAATGCCATCGCGAAAGGGTCTGCAGAAGTAGAGTGATTGAAGGACAGAGTTGGCGTAGCTGGCGGGGCGAGGATGGGAGTAGGAATGGTCAGTCTCGGGCGGCGGGGAGAGCGAGGCAGGATTGGCATCGCCTCGACTCACCAAGTGTTGCCGAACTTGAGGGCGATGAGGTGTAGGTGAGGTGTTAGGAAAGGCATATTAGCGACGGCGCTCCTACCTTCTCTCTGCCGGCGTGATGCTACTCTACCCGATGCATCTGGACGCAACGCTGACCACAGCCCGGACACTCACGTTTTCAAGACCCCAGAGCGGAAGATTATCTTCCGGTGATGGTTCGCCATACCCAACTGGCCCGCCGAGGTGATGACCGCTGCCATCGGCACCTGATGCGGCCCATTGTGTATTGGATGCGGAGGAAGAAGATGCACCGACGCCGAGAAGTCCCCGCCAGGAAAAGGACATGGCGTCTCTGGCGCTGGAGCTAGCGCAGACTTGGGGCGGATGCTACGATGGCCGAAAGAGGGCGCCGAGGGGAGGTATGGAGGGACCAAAGGCCTTGACCTGGAGAGGTCTGTTTGCCCTTTCCACCTCCGAGTCTCGCAAATGTCCCGTCGCGGCTGTATGATCTTATCGTGCGCCAAGAAGTCACAAGATCGTGCGAGGTTTGTCCGCGCAGAGTCGGCACGGCACGCAAAGGCGGTGAAGGGAGGGCGGGCTGGTCGCGGAGAGCAAGCGAGCCGGACTGGTCGTCAGGTCGAGTCGGGTGTCAAGGGCGGCGGTCGGGGCACGACGCGATGAGCTATGCGATGCAGACGCAACGGACGAAGGATTTCGGGCGGGAGAGGAAGAAGGAGAAGAAGAAGAAGTCGGACGACGACGGCAACGACGACGGCGACAACATGCGACGGGTACTGGTTGCTGGTGGATCCGGAGCGAGATGGTGGTTCCGAGGTTCGCAATCAGCTGGGGTTCAGCGGGAGCAACTGGCGAATGGCAATTGCAAGGATTACGAGGGACGAGTTGGTACGGGGTGTGCGAGGTTGCGGAGGTCCCCTGCTTGCCGTCTCGGCTGGGTTGCTCGTGTGCTTACAATGTGCTGTTGAGCCAGTGCCAGGGTCTCATGCCCTCTCCTCGATGCTTCATGCGCAATGCTTCAATGCTCAGTGTTCATCAATGCCCGATAGCAGCCGCACTCGCAAGGCACGCAACGCGACGCAGGTGCAAGTCTGACCACCCAAGTCAGTCCAGTCCAGTCCGTCCGTCCGTCCGTCAGCCCGTCTGTCGTCTGCCCACCCGCCCGCCTACCCACCAATCAGGCTCCATTGATGTGCGCGAGCATCATGGGCTTTGGGCGACATCAACGCCAAGCCAGAGGAAGCGTTAGGCGCACCGGCCCTAAGGCGGGGCGGCGCCGTCCGTGGGCGAGGGCAGACGCCATCGATGCCATGCGCCAGAGGGCGGCAGCAAAGACCGGAGCAGGACGGCGTGGGCGGCGTGGGCAGCGGCGGCGGCTCCGAAGCGTGGTCACGGGCAGGCAGACGGGCACACAGCCCAGAGTGACGCATTGACTGAGCCAGACGAACGCGGAGATCAAAGCAGCGCAAGCAGCGCAAGACGCAGACGCACAGTGCAGAGAGCGCACAGGCGGGGCACAGCACAGGCGCGGCGCAGGCACGCAGGGCGCACGGCCACGCTTGTCCCGCCCCCACGGGCTATGGTGAGGGAGAGACACGGGGACAAGGTACATGGCGGAGTGGAAAGAGAATGGGTTTGGGGTTGGGACGCGAGAAGGGTGAGATTGAGTGGCACCCAACGCATAGAAGAAGGTGTGGCGCAAGGCGTAAGCTCTGCATTTGAGTTGTCATTGGATCAGCAGCCGTGAATCGTCGTTGGATTTGGGTTTCGACAAGGGAGAGAGTGAGATTGGGTTCGCCCGGGGCGCGTGGTCAGCCCCGCTGAGCATCGCAGCATTGTCATCGACCGGACCCGCCACCATCATCGAGCAGATCGGGTAGCACCAAGCCGAAAGTATGACCAATTCACCAGGGCCGCACGGGGAGGAGTTCAGGGCGAGCGACGAAGACGAGGGCAGGCAAAGCAGAAAGGCACCGGCACGCGCGTACGCGCACACGCCGTCGCAGCACCAAGACACGCAAGTCACAGCCAGGCCTTTGCGCAAACGCGCCAACACGCCCGAAGAAAGGGACGCGCTCAGGGCCCCGCGCTCAGGGCCCAAAGTCACGGCGGGCCATCCCAACGGACCTCGCGGTGACCTGTGACTGCCAAGAGTGGCCGTCGAATAGGCGAGCGACGGCAATGAAACGAGGCGCAGCAATTCTTCGCGACTGTGCTTTGCCAACTCCTTGCACTCGCGCACTCACACGCAGCACTCACACAGCACTCACGCAGTCCCTTCCGCGGATACCCTCGGAGTGCCGACCAAAATGACGCCACTTGTTCAAGTAGACGACGTCGCGTTACGCGCCGGCACCGGTCCTGTAGTCCTCCGTCCGCTCCCACGATCAGCCGACTGCCGAGTGAGAAGCCCAAGCGAGGACATTTTGTGTCTCGTGCGCTCGATTCCAGCTCCGCGGAACAGGTATCCAGGGGGGCAACGTGGCACCGCCTCGTCGGACCCCCCACCCCCCACCCCCCCCACCCCCCTTCCAGAATTTCGTTCTACCAGTTCTTCGGTTCGCAACGCGTCACATCGTATAAAATTGACCCAGACGTTCAAGACGCAAGTCCAGTCTTGTTTCTCGTCTACGCTCACCCTACAACTCCCTTCCAGCACACCGCGCCAGCTGCAATGAGTGCCGATACTACAATGTCCGGCGTCGCACGCCTCGACTCGGTCATCTTTCCGTCGCTCTTCAACCCACGTGTCACGCCCTTACTGATGATCGTGTCCGTCGCTGGCTCAACCATCCTGCAGACCTTTTTCAGCGGTGCACTGACAATTGCCCTGCCATCCATTGGTGCCCAGCTAGACTTTGGCGGCGAAGACCTGCAGTGGCCCCTCACCATCTTTTCCCTCTTCAATGGTGCCTTTTTGCTCATCTCCGGCGCCCTGGCCGACGCGTTTGGTCGCCGCCTCTTCTTCTTCATCGGCGTCACATGGCTCTTGGTCGCCTCCATTGCCATTACCTTTGTCCAGACGGGCACCGCCTTCATCGCACTATCCGGCGCCCTCGGCCTAGGATGCGCCATCCTCTCTCCCTCTGCCACGGGCCTGCTCACCATGCTCCCCGAGGGCAGCCTCCGCAACACTTCTTACTCTGCACTGGGCGCAGGCCAGCCTCTTGGCTTCGTTGCCGGTCTCTTTGCCGGTGGTTTCCTGAGCGCACACCGCGATCAATGGCACATCATCATGTACCTCATGGCTGGCTGCGCCGCCGTCTTTCTCGCGCTGGGCCTCGTCTCGCTGCCAGCCGACGTCAAGACGCCCGCGCACGACTTGCCCCTGCACCGCCGTCTACTCGCCTTTGACTGGCTCGGCGCAGTCCTGTCCACCGTCGGCCTTGTCCTCCTCACCTTTGCCCTGGCCGACGCTGGCTCCAGCTCCCGCGGCTGGAAGTCGCCCTTTGTGCCCGCCATGCTACCCCTGGCCGTCCTTGGCCTTCTCAGTTTTGCCCTCTGGGAACGTCGCCTCGAAGCCCGCTTCGTCCGCACAGAGACCACCGTGGCCCCACTGCTCCCGCATTCGATCTGGAAGACGCCCACGCTCAAGCCGCTCCTCGCCATGATCTTTTGCGCGTGGCTGGGCTTCAACTGCTTCTCCTACTTCAGCACCCTCTTCATCCAAGAAGTCCAGCAGCTCTCCCCCATCCAAGCTGCCGTGCGCTTCGTGCCCATGGTCGTGTCCGGAGTGCTGTACAACGTCGTTGCGGCCTTGACAATGGCTCGCGTGCACGGCCTCTGGCTGGTGACCTTTGGCTGCCTGGGCGGCATCTTGTCCTGCCTCATCTTCTGCGTCATCGGAAAGGACACCAGCTACTGGGCTGGCCTCTTTATTGCATTCATCCTCACCACGAGCACAGACCTCGTCTTTCCACCCTCGCAGCTCGTTGCATGCCAAATCGTCGGTCCCAGTCGCGCAGCTCTTGCTGGTGGAATGTTCAACACTACGACGAGACTTGCGACCTCGCTCGGCCTCGCACTCACCGCCACGATCTCCTCGGCAGTTACGAAGCTCTACGTGCGTCACCACGAACAGTCGGGCATCACGTCCACCTCGCCCGACGCGTTGCTGAAGGGCTACCAGGCAGCCGTGTGGTTCTGCTTTGCCCTCTCCGTCGTGGCGATGATCATCGGTCTCATCTGGCTGCGCGGTATCGGCATCGTCGGTTTCAAAGAGGGCAGCAAGGAGAAGGGCGGCGATACACTAGACGCCGACCGCAAAGCCAAGCTCGACGCGGAAGCCGTCGCAGCGGAAGTGGCCGCAGATGCGGCGCCTTCCTCTGCAGCTACGGGCCCCGCGGCACTGCTTTTCCGTCCGACAACCAACGACGGTATGGCCCTGGCTGGCCGCCCCAGTGGTGCGAGCACCCGAGTGCCCAGCGAGCGCGACGAAATCGAGTTGGAAGACATCGCAGCCGTGAAGCAGCGAGCTCGCGAGGGCGTGGCGTCCACTACTGCCCAAGTCTAGGGCCCAAAACGCGCGGTAATTCATACTTGTTCGATTCTCCTTCATGTAGTGTGTGACCTACGCGCCTAGATCTGTAATCCGTGCAACCTCCATCTTGATCTTCGTTCTAATACAATTTCATCAGCATTCATCCATCGCCGCGCTGTTAACGAACCGTGTGTACGCTCCTCAGTGCGGAGCTCGAGTCGAAATGCCGCGACGCGGGGCCCGAACGCGCTTCTGACCGCCCTTGTTTGTCACTCTAAATCTCCATTTTCTGCTCTCAAAATGCCTCACTGAGATTCAAAAAGTATTTCCATATGAGAAAAAGCCAGCGTCGGCCTCGGACACAAAAGGGAAGGTCGTGCCCGGAGTCGAACCAGGGTCCCCAGAATGAACTAGCTGATTTATTATTTCAGAATCTGATGTGATAACCGTTACACTACACAACCGGATTGGGATGATCGCCCGACATTACCAATCATGATCCGCAAGGCTTCTAAAAGCCAAGCGAATTTGCTCTGAGCCCAGCATCCCAGCGCCGCGGACAATTACTGAAGTTGCTGAGGCGTGCTTGCTGCTTGCCGAGATTGCGAGTTTCCTCGTTGGATGAGCGTCGCCTGTCTCTCCGAGGCGCGCTGCTCCCGGCACGACTGTTGAAGCCTCTCCTTGACGGTTTTCCAGTTCTTTCGAAGAGCTTTATGGAGGTTCGTCATGGTGGTGACTCGAGGGTCTCCATTCGCCTCGGCAGCTGCGAGGGAGCCGTACTGGGCGCGAAGAGCCGCCGACAAGTGGAGCAAGCCAAAAAAGAAAAGAATGGCAGCCACGTGTCAGGGCCTCGCGCTCTCTGGTGGTGGTCAAGGGCAATTGAAGCTGGCTACGTACCTCTTCCAGCCATTTCGTCTGGTCGGCCACTGTCGAATGCGACAACGCGCGAAGCTCCTCCGCGCCGCTGATGTTCACGCGCTCTACGCGCGGGACCCCATCTTGCTCGACCGCCGCCCGGTTCTCCCGGCCGACGGTGAGGAGGCCTTGCACGTCGATAGACGTGCACTTGGATACGTAATGCTCGAACAGGTCGTCGTGGCGGATCGTGTGGCCCATTATCAGCCGGATCTCGTCTGCCGAGACGCCGCTAGCCACCAGTCTTGTTGCCACACCGCGCCGCAAGTCGTACGGCGTGAGGGTGGGCATGTCGGCGATGGTCGCGATTTTCTTCAGGTGTTGCAAAAAGCCGGCGGCGGTGAGAGGAGCCTCCGTCAGCTGGCAGCCGCGCCCTACGACGTCCGCGTATGTCCGGAAGACGCTGCGCTGGCGAGAGGAGGCGCGGAGACGAATGGGCACCTTAGTCGAGCCGGAGGTAGGCGCTGCGCGGAAGAGAGCCTCGACTGCCTGGGCATCGGGAAGGTCCTCGAAGACGCCGTCGATGAGGCCCAGGTGGCGGAGGAGGCGCGCGGTGTCGGCCATGGCGGGGAGTTCCTCGTCGGCGTATAGAATGACTGCCCTCCACTGGTCATCCTCCTTGTGCGCCTTCATGTTGCGAATCGTTACGGTGCAGCGCAAGCGCCACTTGCCGTCTGAGCACTTGCGGTATTCGAACTCGAGGTCGCGCCATTGCAGGGCGTACCTGGCGTCCGTGTAGTACGCCGAGAGCAAGTTGTCACCGGGGCGTGCTCCGGTGTAGTAGAGGAGGGTGACGGCGGCGGCGAAGGCGATCATTTCCCGAGGCTCCCGCCAGCGCCCGAACATCCCCTCGCCGAGGGCTCCGCGCGACAGCAGGTGCAGGACGTCTTGGAACGTTGCGGCGGATTTTGGCTTGGCAGAGAGGAGCTTGTATCGAGGGTATAGTTCTCGGAAGACGGTATGCCTGATGCGGGCCAGGAATTCGTCTTGGAGCTCCTCGACGCTATGTCATTGGTCTATCCACCATGGACGAGTAGGGCGATCAACCTCGAGGGAAGGTCAAAAAGGGCATTCGTCTGCTTTGATGGTGGCGGAATGACAAACTTGCCCTTCACATCAGCATCAAGAGGGCCATCAGTACCCTTTAGAGCGGTCGACTCCCCCCGAATGAGGTAATGACCAGGCTCGGTCTAGATCGGCCGTCCGCCGGGAGAACCTCTGAGTGGCGCCATGCCAGGATCCGCTCTGGCTCACGGGGCTACGGGTACTCCTCCCAGCCCATATAGCGCCGCGAGTCCGAGGTTGGTCTACCTCTAGCAGTCCGGCGCCGTGCCCGCGGTCTAGTCCAGGTGCTGCTGCTCAGCGCCCGACGAAGATCTTTGACAAGGCTATCGCTTTGCACCCTGTCGCGTCGCAAGGCGGCGCAGTGTCGAGAGGTAGGCATACTAGTGAATTGCTAGGAATCGCGCGTCGATGACTATGGCTGGATGCGATTTGAGGGGTGGTCCCATGGCGAGGATGGTGTCGATTCTGTTACGGACAGCGTCGAGTCTGCCAAGGGAGACGCAGTGCGGGCGCGTGCGGTTTTGGGCGGTGACCACGGCATGGATGCGGCTGACGACGGTCTTCCTGCTGTAGGGTGGTCCTGCGGGCCGTCGCGGTGCCGTACAAGTTGAGAATCGTCAGTCACTTCGGCTGCACGGCGCCGCCAAGAGCTCGTACGTGAGGCAATAGAATGCCCGAGACAGTGCGTACGGCGAGACCATGAGCTCCATGTGGATCCCCTGGTTGGCAGCGAGGGATCGGTCGTGAGTCGCTCGAGCCCAGCCTCTACGGCCTCTCGCAGAAAAGTCTCTGCCTGGCCTCGATGGTACGTGGTGTATGAGGACACCGCCTGGGGGACGGTGGTGTAAAGTGCTGCGACTTGTGATTGCAGGAAGACACGCAGAATCGGAATGTCAGAAGAAATTCGCGGATGGTACGCCATAGATGCGAGCAACTGACCTGGCTTCCTCCAAGGAAGGAGGGCGGGCTCATACTTGGTGTAGGGGCTGTTGAATTCCGTTTCCGCCATGCTCTACACGCTCCCCTTGCAGGTAGGGGAGGATACGCTCCCCGTGCAGGCAGGGGTTGGTATGCAGCGGGATCCTCTCCCGTGTGCCCCAGTCTGCTCAGGAGAGGACTAGGCAGTGACGGAGAAAGGTCTGTACAGCGAAAATATGTGTCCGAGGCTGAGAATTGGAGAGGAGAGGGCACCCGGAGGTACCAGGAGGAGAGGGTATAAAGAGACGTCTGTCCAAGGGTGTATCCGTCGAAATTGCAATGCATCAATTCATCTTAACATCGTTCTTGGTGTAGGGGCCACCTGCCCGTGCTGCTTGTACCTTGATGCACAGACGCTGTTGCTAGCCAGAAAGGCCACACGCATTGAGTGACTTGCCTGGCGCTTTCAACCGGGTAGGATGGCTGCAGCTTGTGATCACTGCTTTGCCCTACTTCGGTCCAGGGCAGGTCGCCGGCCGAGTGGCAAGAGCGGAGACGAGTCGCAAGTTCCCAAGCTGAGAGGACATGCACTGTCCTGCCGCAGAGGGGACGTTGCCATGCTTTAGAGCCTGGCCGCTGCTTTACCCTATCATGCCCGATCTCCAGGTCGGTCGGGCATGTGCCTATCTAAAGAGTTGTAGGCTTCGTACCATCGGCGAGGCCATCTTATCGCTTTGCACAGGCACATCATTAGGCGTAGACTCGACGACGGCTTTTGGGCTGCAAGAAATCGGCTTGATAACGTACTCAACGCTCGCTTCGCAGCTGTACAGAGCTTGCTGAGGAATGCAAGACATCGCTCGCGCAAATTCAAGGTGGATGTGGCAGTTATGATGGTGTATCACTTGCAAGATCTTTAGGTTGAGGACCTGTAGGCTGATCAGTACCAGCGTTACACCTACAGCCACCGTGATGCGGTAGGACCGTATGGCGACGGTGGCGGGCTGTCCGTGGGTGGGGACATCGGCATTGGTAGCATTGGTCGCAGTGGGACGTCGTTGCCCACAACCAGCCCTGTCGAACTCGACCTCCTCGATGATGGAGATCGGTGACGAGGTGAGACGGTTGGAAGTCTCATCGTCGCCGAAAGCTCCGTCGTCGTCGCTGGGGGGGTAAGACAGGCGAGTTGCTCTTCGTCGCGGTCAATTTCCCTGCGCTCCTCAGTGAGATCCCTCTCTTCCTGTACAATGCTGATTCCCCCACTCACTTTTGCTCTGCCGGAGTCCTCCTATTGGAGAGGACTGTCGGGCCGGCACCGTGGTTGATCAGCGACCAGGTCGCGGGCTGCTTCTCGCTTGATCTGTGAGCGGCGTGTGACCGTACAGATGGGTCGGTGGTAGTAGATAGCCAGGCGCACCCTCGACTTCGACGGGAACTCGAACGCCAGAGTGTTGGTGACCGTGATGCCGCGCTGGAAAAAGGCGAGGCGATCGACTTGAGTCTAATGTGCGTGTATGCGCCGCTTGTGCCTCGCGACACCTGCTGAAAGAGGACCCGAGGATCGATGGAAGTGAGCAAGTACGAGTGCATTGGTAGCTGTGCTAGCCCGTGACTGTAAGAAGGACAGATGCTGCTCGCGCGCGGTGGTGATCTTCGATGGCGCATCCTGAACCGGCGAACAGCAAAGGGCGAGAGCATGCACGTTAGTATCTCAACGTTAGTATCTCAGCACATGAGATCGAGGGCGAAGTGGCAGAAGAGTTGTTGAAAACTCCCGACCTCGACTCACCTCGATCGATGGTCTCTGAGCTTCTAGAAGATGCGTACATGCGGCGCTGCATGCCGGCATGTGTTACCACTTGAGCAGGGATACCGCTTTGGATGCTGGTCCTGTAAATGTGAATACAGGCAACATATGGGTCGTGAGCGCTATTGCGAAGGACTATCACATGCATTGACATCACATCTGATACACGCATCCCAGTCGCCGCGACTCACCTGGTCGGCTTCTCGAAGCGGGGCCAGTCAAATCGGTGCGAGGGCCAGCGCGAGTGCGAATGGGGGCGGCAGCTCAGTTGAGACTGAGGTGGTAATAGAAAGGTCAGAGTGGTAGGGAAAGGGAGCAAAGGGGAAAGGGAGTAAAGGGGAGAGGGAGACAAGAGAGATAGACGACGCTCAGTTCAAAGGGAGCGACACAAAAGGGAGGTAAGTGCTCCGTTTGCGCCCCTTTTGCGTTCTTCGACTACCCTCGGCCTCGACGGGGGAACAAGCACGTCATCGGCGCGGACGAGGGCAACAATGCAGGATACGCTTCCTGTCGCTCGTGACCCTGCGTGAGTGGACGGTTGCTCGCAGCGTCGCAGCAGCGCAGCTGAACTCAGCTCGGCGTAGCACGTCTCGACCTCAAAGACGCACGAGAGCGGAGTGAGCGGGCGCGTAGGTACGTCTTAGGATGAGTGTGGCTCAAGCGTGTAAGCACGCGGCCGAGGTGCCAAGCCAGGGCTGGACTAACCGTAGGTACAAGGTTTCGGCCCACTCGCCGTTCGTACGTCGTCGGGGCGGCGGGCGAAGTTGACTTCGAGGTGCGCCTGCGTCTTGGCAGCG
Source organism: Quambalaria eucalypti (assembly GCA_004016185.1). Classification (NCBI taxonomy): domain Eukaryota; kingdom Fungi; phylum Basidiomycota; class Exobasidiomycetes; order Microstromatales; family Quambalariaceae; genus Quambalaria; species Quambalaria eucalypti. The sequence goes on from RRYC01000336.1 coordinate 24,175, forward strand.
AAAGAGGCCGGGGTTGCTTTGCTTAGCTCATGACCAGTGTGCAGTGCGTGCAGTGCGTGAGCGGCGGGCGGCGGGAGAATGAATCTCGAGGTGGGAGCAGTGAAGTTGGTGAACACCAGGCAGCAAGTTGGGCAAGGCAGCGGCAACACAGCTCACCTCCGACTTCTACCCTGTCCCCCGCGACACTAAATTAGCGTTGTGCGGACGGCGGACGGCGGACGACTGCAGGTTGGTGACGGCGACGGTGGGCGACGGTGGGCGGCTCCGGCAGTGGAGTTCAACCGCCCAAGTGCGGCTTCCCACGGACGCGTGGGCCGACACGAGCCAGCCTGACGTTCTGGCCTTGTGTGCCGTCCGCTGCAACTGCAAAGCTCGGCATGAGTGTAAAGCACGCCGGCTGTAACTCTGATGATGCTGAGTGCCGCACCGTCAAACTCGAGAGCGAGGCAGTGCACCACTTACTTACCCTTTGCGGCAACGCGACACTGCCATCAGCGAGCGGTCAAGTCGGACTCCGACGCCGACGCCAGAACGAGTTGAGCTCACATACTTAATTGGTACCGGCAGAACGGACAATGAGAGCCTCTGACTGGATGCTGCACGTACAGCAACGTCTGCCTGGGGAGCTCCGATAGGTCGGCACTGCCCGAGTCTGTATCCTACCACTTCTGGGGACCGGACAAAGGAACAGGGAGGAAGAGCGAATCAGCCCGCGCGGTCGCCGCGGCGTAAAGGCCAAGCCGCCCATTTCTTTGCTCGTGCGGACGGCAATGAGGCACACCTGGGAGGGGGATATTAGTGGAGTGTCGCGCCCAGGTCAGGCGCATTGCATTGCTCGACATCGACACTACTTACTAGAGGTCAATTCCTTGAATACACTTCCACCCCCCAACCGCGCCGGTACAATCCCACAGTTCCACGCGATCGAACTCTATCGTCCCGACGTTCCCTTCCGGAAGCTTGACCTGCACGCCGCCGCCCACACGCTCGAACCACCCCTCCCCCTCGAGCTTCTGAATCACGCCACTGGCTTCCTCCGAGGGTATATCCGCGTAGAGGAGGGAGACGTGCGGCATGTAGGGGGGCTGGTGTGTCTGCTTTAGGCGCGTGCGGGTGAGGTCCTGTAGAGAGTGGAGGGAAGGTGGGAGCGAGAGGAGGAGGAAGACGCTCTGTCTCGGGGTGTGCCGATGCTCAGGCTGGCAGTCAGCGCACGGTGCGGTACAGTGCAGTGCAGTGCTACGCAGTGGGTGCGGTGCGCAGCGGTGCGACGTCGCGCGGCCCTCACTCACCTGGAAATACCTCCCCCTCGTACTAACGTCCTTGATCTCGCACTCTACTACTACCTTCCCCCCTCCATACCCCTCCTTCTCCTCCTCCCTCCACTCCCGCAAAACCCCCATCCAATCCTCCCATACTCCCTCCCTAGTCCACTCCCCCACACTCTCATCGTCCCCTTCCTTCAATCCAGCAAGTAACGTAGCGTGCGGCTCAAACGCCGCGGATGGCTGTGCGGAGAGAGAGAGCGTCGAGTGGGAGGAGGAAGAGAGGCGGCGCGTAGTTTCGCGGAGGTGGTCTGCGAGGGAGAGGGATGAGGGGGTGGAGCGCCGGGGGATTAGCCAGAGGGCGAGGCCTGCTGGCGGGGTGGGGTGTAGCGGGGCGGGTGGAGTGGAGAAGACGGGGTGTGAAGTAGAGTCAGCCTGCCGCGGGGTGGAATAAAGGCGAGAGGGACGTACCCATTCTGTGCGGTGCTTTGCGGGGGTGAAGCAGTAGCACGTTCCCTATACTGATGCTGATACGAAAGGGGGGAATGCCGTTGTCGCTGTCAATGCTAGTGCGGAGGTAGATGGCAAGGTTGTGATCGTGAGGAAGACGCCTTGGAAGGAGCGTGAGCGTGTGGAGCACCACTCCATCCACTTTTGAGGAGCGCACTTGCACTGCCTCTCCACATTGCCCGCCGCCGCGCACGGACGGCAACGACGCGCCCTGCCTCTCTCCGCTCTGCCTCAGCATACATTCAACTCTTTGCCCATCCCATCCCGCGCGACTCCTCATGAATGAACCTCAATCAGAGTCAGGCTCAGCTCACACGCCAAACGTACACAAAGACCTCAACATCACGCAAACAAGCACAGGAAATGATGGGAAGTGGTTTCAAAGAGAGTATTCACAAGATGATTGGGTTGGGGTTCGAACGGACTGCATCGTCCATCTGTATCTGTCTACCTGCCGTTCTACCTGTTCTTAAAAGGGACACCACGCATTGCGCGGCTGATCGCGACCGAGGGCTCTCGGCTTTCGCCTCAACCTCGCTCCGCCCCGCCCTAGTGCTCAATCTCGCCTCTAGCCTGCGCGGCCGCCACAATGCCCAGGATCTTGACCTGATTCGCCACGTCGCGCAGCACGCCCAAGACGCGCTTGTTCCCACTAGTAAAAGTATACTCTGCATAGTCGAGCCCCCACTTCTCGGCAAAGGGACGTACGAAGCGATCCCTGCACTCTCGGAGGTTGTGCCTCGGCAGACGCGGGAAGAGGTGGTGTGTGACTTGCATGTGAAGCCCACCGTGCAGGAAATCGAGGTAGGGCGCGCACTGGACGTCCATCGTGGTCCGGATCTGGCGCGAAGCAAACGTCTCGGTGAGGCCTAGGTCCTGGGAAGAGCGCGCAAAGTGCGAGAGGACAATTTGCACGTGCAGGGGCGACGTGACCATGTGGCTGATGAGGAGGTAGGCCAAGCGCACGCCCCAGGACGGGCAGGCGGCCAAGACGGCGCCGAACCAGACCCAAAAGACGACGAGGCCCACATTCTCCAGCCAGTACCACCGGTCGCGCCGCGCAGAGAAGAGGAGAAAGTGGTAGCTGTTGGCGTAGAGGTTGAAGCGGCCGAGGGACATGATAAAATAGTAGACTTGGTGCTGGAAGCGCAGGAGGAACCGCGACGCTCCGTCAAAGGCGAGGACGCGGCGGTAGTACGACGACCAGAGGCCGATTGTGGGGCCAAAGGCGGCGGTGTGAGCGGCAGTGCTCTTGCCGTTGGCGTTGTTTTCGGCGTTGATGCCCTTGCTGGCGGCGTCTCCCAGCTCGCTTCGCTCACTGGTCTCGGCCTGCTCGACGCCGGGCTGCCAGACGAGGAAGCGCGGCGTGACTGCAAAGAACGGCAGGTGCTGAATATCCGGGTCATGCTCTGGGTGATTTGTGACGAGGTGGTGCACATCATGACTATCGCACCACCAGGCAATGCTGAGCCCGCCCAAAAAGTCAGCAATGAAGATGCCGATGGCGCGGTCAATGGAGTGGTGGTGGGTGATGCCCGTGTGGCCTGCGTCGTGCGCGCTAAATGTCAGCTGGTGCCAAAAGAGGCCCAGGAAAAAGGACGAGGCGAGGTACCAGCTTGTGCGGCCCGCAGCGTAGTACCAGGTGTAAAAGGCGGTAAATCCCAGCAAGGCGTAGCGCGTGCATTCGCGGGCGTACCCCGCAGGTCGCAGCTCGTACAGGCCCGCACGCTTCACTTCGTCGTGCATGCGCTGGTAGGCGTCGGAAATTTGTCGCTCGCGTACAGCGTCGATGCAGTCGGGGTCGGGTGGCGGCTCGAGGAGGGTGGGCGGGATGGGGAACTTGGCGGGCTTTGCGGCGACGCCCAGCGTGGCAGGGCGGGGTCCCGTAGCGTCGGCAGGAAAATGTGCATCTCCCTTGACCCTGATGGCGTCGCCGTTGCTGACCTTTGCATCGCCGTTGCTGCCCTTGGCGGCGTCCTCGCTGCTGCCCTCGCCGTCAGAGTAGCCCGAGTCGGATGCGTGGGAACCATCGGACGAAGGGTCGAGTTCATCGATGACGGTAGTGGTCGGATCGCTGGCGTGCAGGCCCTTTACTTTGCGCTCCCACAATTCATTGTGTGCCTCTGGATGCTCGAGTATGCCATTGCGATAACCGAGTTGAATGGGCGGGACCAGGGGCCTGTATCCTTCGTGTGAGCCATCGGGGCGCTGTACACCGAGCCAGTCTTGCTGAGCAAGTGTTGCGACGGCAAAGGCGCCCATGCGGCGGAGTGTATCGTCGGAGTGGTAGGCCTCGATTTCGTCGCGTGCGTCGCGGCCTACAAAGTGGAGAATGGCGAGTTCGCCGCCGGGGTGCTTGGACAGCCAGCTGTCGAGCTTGTAGATGGTGCGGCCGCGAAGGACGAGCGTCTCGCCATTTGCGATGCGCTGGGCGAGTTGGCTGCGCGTGAGCTCGCGTTTGGGCCTGGCCAGCTGGGCGCGGGCGTGCATCTTCGAGGGCAGAGCGGGGACATCGGTGCGAGTGGGGTCCGAGGCCGTCGCAGTGAAGTTGATGGGCGTGGGCGGGGATGCCGCCGAGGCGGAACCGTCGTGGGGCATGTCGTGCGGCCGTTGCGGCGTGACGGCAGTGGTGGTGGCCGTCGTCGTTGCAGAAGCGTCTGGTGGGGACAAAGGGCAGCGAGAAGAAGGCGGTGGCGAGGACGACGCCGAAGACGACAAGGAAGGGGGGGAAGGTTGTGACGACGACGAAGACGAAGACGAAGAAGACGGTGGGCTACGTCGCCTGGACGCAGAATGGAGGGCTACAAGGGGCGTTGTCGCAATGGCAGTCATTGCCAGCGTGACGGGCGGTGCTGCGACGACGAGGGTGGGATGGAATGGAGTGCCCGTCTTTTTGAGTCGAGGGCGCGCGTGACCAAGGGCAGCCGGGCCGGTGGTTTGGTGGGTGTGATGATGAAGACTCAAGTCAATTGAGTGGAAGTGGTTGAGTGAGTGAGTGTGCGCGTGCGTGCGTGCGTGCGTGCGTGCCGTGTGCCTGCCAGAGGTTGTTGTTGGGGCGCTGCGGGTTCGGCGTGTGGTGGGTGGCGGGTTGTGCTGCCTGCGCTGCTTGTGCTGCTTGCACTGCTTGGACTGCCTGCACTGCGTTGCTAATCTCGTGCCGTCGCTGGCCTTGAATCTGTCCCTGTACTCTATTGGACCGGAGAAAAATTGATGGCAAATCAAGACGCGGCCACTATGTTCCGACGGCGCCAGCGAGCGACGGTGCGATTACGCCCCGCGTATCAGTGAGGCGAATAGGGAGATGGTGTGTGTGTGTGTGTGTGTGTGTGTGTGTGTGTGTGTGTGTGTGTGTGTGTGTGTGTGTGTGGCGATTGGACGGCGGAGACGGAGTTGGGTGGTAGTTTGCCGTACGAGGAAAAGGAAGAAAGTCGTCCGTGTCCGTTGGAGTGCGAGTGCGCTGGGTTGATTGGCAACACAGTGACAAACCAAGACATGCGAGGAACTGAGCTTTAATTGTGCCAAGGTGCCAACCACCGGACTGCCAGTTGCGACCTTCTTTCCACGGCCGTTGGCGCGTGCGCGTGGTGCGTGGTGCGTGGTGCGTGTGCGACTGTGCGTGCGCTCTGGCCGTGCCTTGCCCCCCCCGACCCTTTCTGCGCCACTGTATGCCCGCCCGCCCGCCTGCCTGCCTGCCTGCCTTTTGCGCCCACCTGCCTCGTGGTCAAACCGAAAAAAAGTATTTCTGGCATTTTGCATGGCATTCACTCCGTATCTACATGCTTGTGGCGCTACAACCCTCCGTCCGTCCGTCCGACCGTCGCCGAGCAGCCGGCCAAGTAGCGCCCCGCGTTAAATGAATGCCCGTGCTTGGCAGCAGCGAGCGACCGGAGCCGAAGTAGCCGGTCGTACACGTCCGGTCTGTGCCGTGCGGGGATTGATGGTTGCCAGTGGGGGTTAATGGAGACCTTCTTGCGGGCAAGGATGACAAACGTGGGGTTGAGGGTTGATGTGTTGCTTGTGCAAATGAGTACAATGCTGCTGTGAGACGCAAGTCGTGGGCCCGATGTACATCCGTGTATAAATGCTCAATCCGTCTTCGCTGCCATCAAGCCTCGCTTAGCTCAGTTGGAAGAGCGTGAGATTGTAATTTGAATACGCCGCATCTGCTTGCACAAGCATGCGCTCTCGAGGCCCATGGTTCGATTCCGTGAGCGAGGATTTCTTTTGCCCATCGACGCCCTCGATGGTCCTGACGACGTCGAAGTTGCTTTTTGACCCTCAAAAGAACGATCTCTTTGTGGTAGCCAAGTGGTGAAGAAGGTGCTGGGTGTGTAAAGAGGCTCGTGGTTGTGGACGCGCCGCGCCCGCCGTCCGCGTCGTGCGCGACCTCCACACGCATGTGGGGGTGACCCTTCTTACCAAAGTCCACTTCACCGCTTGACTTTTAATGTTCTCACCTTGATTCTTTCCTCGCCTCTTCTCACCAGCAATCTCTACAACCAAGCTGTACCTCCTCTCCTCTCCGCGTCGCACCTGACTCAACAACTGACTACCGCACCATCACCATGTCCCGCAATCATGCGGCCCCGCCAACGCCCGACCAAGCCTTTACCGAAGCATTCCGCTCGCACCGCCTCGAAAATGGCCATGACCCGGTTACACTGCCGCCTCCCCTTGCGCAGGGGTCCGAGTCCAACAAGCAGCAGGAGCAGGAGCAGCCCAGTGCGGCGTACGGTGGTGGCGGGTTCATGTCAGATGACGAAGAGGACGGGGGCGGGGGCGGAGGGTTCATGGTCGACGATGATGGGGGTGGCGGTGGGGGATTCATGGTCGACGACGAAGACGCATGCGACGTAAACACCCGCGACTCCGCATCGGCAGACGGCGAGACTTTCGCCCCGCAGTACCTCCCCCTCTCGGAGGCGCCCCACGCCCTCTCCATCCTCGGCCTCCCCTCCAACGACGCGGAAATCCTCGCCGTCCTCGAGGACGGCGCCATCGACGATCCCGACCCCGATCCCGATGCCGGCTTGGGGTCTAATTCGGCGGCGGGAGGCGCGCGCAGACGAGTACCCGGCGCCGCAGCACGGCCAAAGGTCATTACGCGCGACATCTTCAGGCAGGTGTGTGAGGTCCTCCTCGAGCAAGCAAATCAGCAGGAACGTGCGCGTGGGCAGCGTACGAGGCGCGAGACTAGGCCATCTGACCGCTCAGTGCCGCCCCCGTCTGCGTCTCCGTCTGCGTCTACATCGACGAGGCCATCGCGGAGGGCAGCGGCCAAGCAGCGTGAGATTACGCAGGCGCAATTGGCGGGTGCCGAGGGTTCCGACGAGGATTCGGGGAGTGACGCAGGTGGCGACGACGACGACGGCGACGACGAAGACGATTCAGAGGAGGAGTACGACGCTCCCGATACGCGGCGGCGACAGCGGCGCAGCGGCGGCGCCCGGAGGACTCGCAAGGACTCATCCTCGCTCTCGTCCTCACCCTCGCCCTCACCCTCGCCTGACCCTGCTCGCAGAAGGAGGAAACGCCGTGCTCTTGCGACACCCACCTCGGACTCCGACTCCGATGCGAACGACTCCGCCGCAGCCCGCCCCCCTGCTCAGACGCAGCTCAGCAAGCAACAGCGAGAGCGAGTGCACGACGCCTGGGCGCTCTTCACGGATAAACTCGAGGAAGTCGACCCTGCGTGGGGGCGAGCGCAGCAGGGCGAGCGCAAGCCGCAGCGGATAGGCAAGAGGGAGATTCAGCGTCTGGCGATGAGTGTGGGAGAAAAAATTAGCGAAAAGGAGGTGCGTTGCGGTTGCGGTTGCGGTTCCCGGCGATACCTTGCTACTTGATTGCATTCTTTTGCTCGTGGCGCGTACTGAATACTCTATCCTCCCCGCCACGCCCACGCAGATCGAGGAAATGCTAGCCCTCGCCTGTGCGTCGTTTGCGCCCGCATCTTCCAAGCACGTCACCGAGGACATGGCACGTAGCGCACGGCTAGGAGGCGTGCGAGGGAGCGGCGGCGGTGCAGACGGGGAGGACGCCCACGCTGCGGACGTCAAGATTGGGATTGATGAGTGAGTTGCGAGCGGGCTGGGTGCGTTGTTACTCGGTGGGAAAGCATGATTTCGAAGCTGACGCCTGACTCCCTGCCTGCCCCGCCCCGCCTCGCCTCCCTTCGCCTCGCAGGTTCGCGGGCGTCCTCCTGCGGGGTAGGATGATTTGATCATACCCGTACAGCACGCGAGCGTCCCTTCAACCTCTCATTCTCGTCCGTGCACTCGAATCCATCCGCAGCCCCTCTTATACTATTGTACTGCCTTGGGACAGCACACGCTCGCGGATCGAGGGTGCTAGGAACTCAACCGGCGTCGGCGACGCACTCGTCGAGAACTCATTGATTTCAGGAGGGAGATACCTGTATCGTGCCGACTGAAGAGAATTTCCTGACTACTGATGGGGGAGGAGCCTCAAAGACGGAAACCATCCATCCATCCATCAATGGCCAGCGGTGACGTGACGTAACGTGACGTGACCCCTCGTGACGAGCAGAGCAGCACGCCCGCGTCCGCACCCGCGCCCGCGCCAGTGTCTGCTCAAAGAGTCTCCGATGCCGCTCGATGCCTCCCGGGGTCGTACCTATTTCCCGCTTGAGGACAAGCACAAGTCCAAGCCCAACGTGACATAGAGTCTGTGAGGCTCAGGCTCAGGCTCAGGC
>RRYC01000337.1:0-33478 GCA_004016185.1 Quambalaria eucalypti
GCAACCTCGCCACCTGACAGTCCGCCACCCACCTTGGACCACTCCGTCGGGCCTCGCGCGATCTCGAGGCGATGACCATTGAACGACGATGGAGCAGAGGTGGATCGGGATGTAGCGCGGGACCACGCCGGGTAGGTGGTGGGCAAGCCATGTTGTCGTCCACTTGGGCGTGCGGCAACACTGGACGGGCAAGAGGGGGGAAGAGCGTATGCGCGAGTGTTGAGCGTGTGGGAAGTCATCGCGCGTATGAGCGTGTGGAAGTTCGTCGTTCAAAGGGGAACCCCGAATGGGCAAGACTGAGCGCTCTATACTTGATCACAGGAAGGTAGAGGGATGTTTGCCATATTGTATTGTAGGTATCTGCCTCCCTTTTTCGAAGGCCAAGGCGCGGGCGGCGCGAGGGACGCAGACGTGTTTGGTCAATGGACACGGCCAACCACTCACCACGCTTTCGGCTTCGCTAGGGTACAATAGCATCTCGCTTTGTCTTTCAATGCAGACTTTGAACCGCCTCAGCTGACTACAACGACGGCGCACGGCAGAACAAGCTGCGCTGACAAAGAGGCAAAGAAATGGGCCGGGCTTTGCACGTACTTACGTACGACCGCCCCATTCGAGCGCATTCAAGGCCAACTTGACCGCCAAGTACAATACGCTCGTTGGCCGTCACTGTGTCCGGACAAAGAAGGGTCAGATTCGCATTCTCTTCTTGCTCCAGCCGCTGCCAATAGGTACGGACTTTGCTGGCACGGCCCCTGAGCCCCAATGGACTTTGACAAAGGCATCGGTCCTCAAACGTCGCGCATACAGACTTCGTTCTGCACCCGAAGTTGGTCGAAGAGACGATGCAGGCACGGCTGACCTGTGCTCTCTCTTGGATTTACTGGGTGCGGGGGAGCGTCACCCCTTACTTCTCGTTCAGACGACGGACCTACTCGCGCCAGGCACTGGGCCGCCGTCACGTCTGAGCCTTGGCCGGCTGTTTGCAACAACCATTTAGCCTCAGAATGCGGCTCGAACCTTGGGCCGAAATCATTGCGCGCCTAGGTATTCAGACCAATATCATCGGGCACTTGGGCCCTTGTCTTCTCCCTCGACCTTGTGGCCTGCGGATTGACGAGCTCGCCGCGAGCCACTTTCAAGCCGCCGCCGTCGGCGCGGTTGGTCCGCCCTTACAATGGCCAGTATTAGTGTCCCGCATAGCCAAGACGGCAGATGCGCACATGGAGAAAACATCGCAACTGAAGCTGCCAAAATACACCGACCGGTCACGGGCCAGAAAGTCAAAGGGCCAGACTGCCGCGGCCATGTCACCTGCTGTGGGCCTTCCTAGACCGCCTCCTAGACCGCTGCCCACATCCGGCGCACGCAATTGCACTCTAAACCCGTCCCTCCGTCAATGCCGCCGTGGCTCCGTCGACTGGGCGGCGGCAACGTAGCCAGGCAGCAGGACCAGCTCACCCGCCCCACCCCGTCTGCCTGTCAACACAACCGTTTGCTCCTCCCACCCCAGTCGTCTCATTCGGACTACGACTCCCTCTCCGTCGTGCTCACCCCCTATCTTCCTTACTCTTGGCTTTGAAATCACGCAGGTCCCTCTTGTATTCCTCCATCAGTACAAACACGTATCATCGTCGCCGGCTACCTCTTTCATTCTCATCAAAACGCTAATCACTTTCCTCTGGCATCAGTCGTTCGCCCTCCCCCATCAAGTCGCGAGGTTTGGGCACTGACACCGCCCCGTCATCACTTTCACCTCATTCGCTCGTGTCCTCATTCACCCTCGCCCTCATTCACCCTCGTCCTCAGTCGCCCTCGTCCTCATTCGCCACCTCTTCATTCGCTACCTACTCAGTCGGCACCTCAACTCGCGCTTTCGTCCCGACTTCAGCACCTCATCTCAAGTTCATTATCCTTTGCCCTCACTCGCCTATTTGACGGGGACAGTACACAGCACCGGCAACTGAGCACACGAATCCGGCCACCACAGGATTCTGATTGCCCCGTGGACTCCAGGCAACACTTACAGCGTCCTCTTTGGCCTCAGGTCCTGAGTGGTGCTTAGCACTGCTGCCCTCGCCGGCTGGCACCAAGCTTGCTGTTGAAGCCACCATCTGTTTAAAGGTCCCTCACCCGCCTCGCCTGTCGCGCTTCCTTCCTGCTCTCATCTCTTCATCTGTATAGCTGCATTGGCTTGAGCATCATCGTCTTGACGTTGCTGCGTTTGACCATCTCATCCGCTTTCACATTTACCTCTCTCCTCTCCCTCATCGTCATCGTCATCATCCTCAACATCATCAACATCAGGAGTCTCCTCGTCCTCTTGATCGCCCGTCATCCCTCCGTCCCCTCATCAGAACGTCCGCCACCGCCGCCGCCGCCACTCCGTCGATAGCCCCGAACACGCCCTGCGCGTATTTGCACACTCTTCCTGCCTGGGTTTGCATACACCTGCTTATTCGTCCATCATCCGACGTCCTCATCATCATCAAGTTTAGACGGCGCTGACTGCTCCATCTTGGCGTTTCAAGAGTCTAGACGCTTTCCCGCTGCACGTGCCCCATCCCATTGTTGTTGCTTGGTGCCACCGCCTGCGCCAGCAAAGATCTCTGGACCGGATCGACTTCATCAGACCCATCCAACAAGATCTCCACCTCCCAAAGTCCCACGGTAGTTCCTGGCTATCCAGCTACCTAAAACCTTTCAGCTGGCCGGTCTTTGCCCCTCCTCTCTCATCCATCCCTCCTTCAAGGCTGCAAGCCTTCTATTGCTGAGAGTCGCCTCTCCCTCCATCTGTGAGTGGTAAGCCTGCTTCCGTGCCCAAGTATCAGTGAAAGTCATATGTTGACATGGAGCTCCACTACTCATTGCGCTTTTTCCCCGTCCAGCACCTCCTCGCCTTTCCTCTTTTCCTTTGCCACTATCTGCGGCCCATCATCAAGACCTTCAACCATGACTCCCGCTAATCCAAACACCACTCCACCTGGCGCGCCCAAGCCTGCTGCCGTGGGTAGTCCTACTGGACCGACTGCGCCAGAGGCCACCATTACCAGCCGCCCCGTCGGAGTTCCTCCTCTGGGTGTTCGAGAGGACACGACTCACCATGCCAGTCTTTTCATCGGAGATCTATCCCCCGAGGTGAGCTGAAAGCAATGTGCCGCAGTGGCGTCGACGACCGATGCCAGAGCTGACCCCACTTACTGCTTTTGTGCAGGTCAACGACGCTACTTTGCGCGCGGCATTTGCCAACTTTCTATCTCTGAGCGAGTGCAGGGTCATGTACGACCCCAATACTGGTGAGTGGACGGCGTGTGTTTTCCCACGATGCTGTACTGGCGTTTCCTGACTGCAACACACACACGCACACATCTCGTTGCGACCCATAGGACGCTCCCGTGGCTACGGCTTTGCATCCTTTGGCGACGGTGACGACGCCCACCGTGCCCTGAGGTGAGTCGGTATTACATCGCAACGTGGTTCGAGGAGGTCCGCTGACTCGTGCTTGAACTCCTCGCCCACACTGACCAGCTCTCTCAACGGCGAATGGCTCGGCTCTCGCCCTCTGCGCATCAACTGGGCCAACCAGAAGAACCACAATCGCGCCAACAACAATGGATGGGAGGCGAGCAATGTGCCCCTGACCTACGAGCAGGTTCTGGGCGCGTCCCCATCGCACAATACGACTGTGTACGTGGGTAATTTGCACCCCATGACGACGCAGCAAGACGTTGTCAATCTATTCCAGCACTACTCTTATGTGCGCGAGGTCCGCTTGCAGAGCGAGCGTGGCTACGGCTTTGCCGTGCTGGACACGCACGAGGCGGCGGCCACGGCCATTGTCCAACTGAGCAACTCTACTATGCACGGCCGAGTTCTGCGCGTCAGCTGGGGCAAGGACCGAGCTGACCGCACCGTCTCGCCCACATCTGCTGGGGTGGCTGCCAGCATGGCCACGGGTGTCGCTGGAATGCCCGCCGGCGTCTTCAACGGAATGATGTACAGCGTGCAGCAGCCTGGACAGTACGCCGGCTATGCCATGCCATCCAATGGCTTCAGCCCTCACCCTGCTGGAGCCCCTCACCAAGCTGCTGGCAGCGTCGGGGTGGCTCCGATGCACAACGTCTTTGGAGGAGGCGTAGGTGCCGGGCAGGGAGCCATGCCTGGCCATCAAGCTACAGGCAGCGCGGGCTTTGGCGTCCCCATGCCTGGTACCGTTCCCCCTCAACAGCAGCACCAGCAGCCCATGGGCTTCGCTCAGAACTACAGTGCCAATGGAGGAGGTAAGCCCTGATGTGGCGACGCGAGGTACGAGTGACGCCGCCTGGGATGGTAGAGTAACGCACGAGTGCACCTGACTGACATGTGTCTTGCCTACTTCTGACACGCCTTTTTGTACCGCAGGATCGCCGTACCCAAGTGGTCACTTTGGCGCCGTGCCCATGGTCCCTGTGGCAATTACTGACCATCGAGCCCAATTCGCGATGTAATGTCGTCGAGACTAAGCCCGCCTGCGCTCCGATTCGGCCACCACCCGTGACGAATGCCTAAACGCGTGTATGCGCGTCGGGGGCCCAACCTGCCAGATCCCTTCCCGTTTCCGTCCTCTTCCCTCCAAGAAGAAAAGATTCGTATCCTGTGTCCGATGTCTCCAGATTGTTCCTGTCCCTCCATATCTCGATCCTGGTCGATGACCCGGTGTTTACTTTCTTTCTCGCGAGTCCCCTATGGCCACCCGCAGCTTTTCGCCGGTTGCAAAGGGTGGCACTGCTTACTCACGCGTTCTTGTCCCCTTTGATCCTTCGTATTCGATAATCGCGACCTTGTCCCTTTTCTCACTGACTTGATCGAATGCTATTCCCTTGCTGGTTGTATGTCGAGGTGTGAAGCTGTGAGGAAGCGAGAAGGAATGGAAGTACAATCGTGCCAAGGGTCAAAAAAGGGAGGGCTGCCTTGTCCGCGGCGCGCGTGGCTGGCTGCGACGTAATCGGTGGGGGGGGAGAGGCACAAGGCTCAGAGGCGGGCGGGCAGGCAGGCAGGCAGACAGGGAATTTCTAAAGTGAACGGCGCCGCGCGGGAATTGACTGAGGCATAAAATGACTGATCACGTGACTGCCCATGCTTCTGCTCGCGCGTGATTTGACGCGTAGTCTTTGAAACCGCCACTGTGACACCGTGTACTTTCTTGCCAACGTGTACTTTTTCCGCAAATTTGCGGGGCAGGGTCTGCATCTACACAGGAGTGTAAGAGTGAAGGAGGCGCGTAATTCTTCGGACGAAATCTAATTTCGAGCCTAAGGCTGTGCCTGACCGCGCGTAGTTTATGTTCACGCGTAAAAGTAGAGTACTTTCCGCCATTTGCCACTCTTTCTCGCATCTCACACTTCCCGCCATCAAAGAATCAAAGAACAAGTTCCATTGCACACCAAGCGAGAACTCTCAATTGAAACCAGCCCTTCTCTTGACACAATCACGTCCAGAACAAGCACAACCACAAGGACAGCCGCAAGTGCTTGGCGCTCCTACAACAAATGCCCACTTTGCGTGCATGTCCTGGTGCTCCGGCCGCTCCAAAGCCGCTCTTGTCTCGGCGGTCGACCAATGGGCCATGTTGATGCGGGGCAGGCACCCTCCCTGGGCTGCAGGCTTGATTATCAGAGCATCCCAGTGAGAGCCTGTGTAGATCAGCCCGATTGGGCCTTTGAATTCCTTGCGTTTGCCCGTGGCCTTCAGCGGCGGAAAGGTGCACCATTCATCGGCGGCCAAAGCATTGCTGTGCACCACAGGGCGCTGTAGGTACTGCGCCAAGAAGGGGCAAAGGTGGTTATCAAACCACTTGTCCGGCGGGATGTCCTCACCTTCGACCAAGGTGATTCTCTCCATTAGCCCCAGCATCTCTGTGGGGTTCTTCCAGCCAAAGTTGCGCAGCGCCGGCCCGCCGAGGTATTCAATAATGCCCTTGCGCAGCTTGGCTCCGCCATTCTTGCCCCCGCCAGTGCCAGCCGCGACCGCATGGAACCCGCAGTTGCCGGCTCCTCTCACTTGATTTCTGCCTGTACTGCATAGCCGCTCAAGGTCTTTGGCGCTTGGCTGAGCTGCAGGGGAGGGCTTGTAATACAGGTTCATCCTTCCAAATGCGTTGTGCATAGGGCTGGCGCAGGCACTTGGGGCCTCGACCTCGCTCAACAAGCTGGCGCTGGAGGGCCTCGAGGGCACAGGAGACACTTTTGCAGACGCCTTCATGGCCCGCGTGACTGGTCGGGGAGTAGCCAAGGCCTTGAGGCGGGCGCCGGTGGGGAGCTTTGACGCTTGCGGCGTGTCCGGCAGCTTGACCACAAGTCTGCGACCTGATTTAGGCTGCAAGGCAGATGCGACGCCGGCTGCAGCAGAGGGTGGGACTTGGGCCGGCTGCGGGGCAGGGGCAGGCAGAGCTGGGGGATCCGGCGCAGTTGCGGGCCTTGCTGCGGTGGAGAGGCCTTCCGAATCCCGCAAAAGGGCCGCTTGCTTCTGCTGCTCGAGACATTCGACTGCTTCATCCATAAGCGCAATGATTGCGCTTGGCCCAGGCTCCGTGGTGCTGTCTTGTCCGTCTGCTGCTTGTCCGTCTGCTGCTTGCCCGTCTGCTGCTTGTCCGCCTGCTGCTTGTCCGTCTGCTGCTTGTATGCAAAGTTTCCTTTGTTGGCTGAGGGACTATATTTGTTCCACAGGCTAGGTGGGGCTTGCAATATATTTGTTTGCAGAGGCCAGGCCAAGGTCCGCTCTCCAGCACGAGTCCAGAGATCAGAAGGTTGATCTAGGATCTAGAGAGGAGAGAAGGCAAGAGGTTAGTTACTACACAAGACTGTGTACTGATTGAGGATGATGCCTCTTGATGGTGGTGATGTCTCTTGGTACTGTCTGATGATGATGCAGTCTCCTGATGATGACTGATGATGATGAAGTCTCTTGATGATGTCTGACTATGATGAAGTCTCTTGAAGGAGTCTGATGATGATAAAGGAGTGGAAGGTAGTCTGGATCAGCTGTGCAGACCAAAGGGGGTGGCTGGGTGATCAGTCCAAGCAGTAGGAGGAGGCAGAGGAGGTTGGGGAGGCAGAAGTGTGTGGTATTGCTGATGATGGAAGAGGAAAGAAAGAAAGAAGAAGGAAGGACAGATCCCTTCCTTATATAGCTTACATCCACAGGATTGTGCAGTCTTTGACTCCAGACAGAAAGCGCCTCTGAAGCGACAAAAGATGACCAAGCGGGGGAGGTACGGCGGCAGGGCAAGGCCTCAGTGGCTGAGAGAGCAGTGTGCTATCTGAGAATCAGCAAAGGCTAGCCGAGGAAGAGATGCAAGGTCGCCCTAACAAGACGAGCATTGCCGCAGGTACTATAGGGGGAGAAAGTGGGCGCTTGCCAAATAGACAACAAGAGGAGCGCATGTGTCGGGGGAGAAGGTGGGATTCTTGAGAATACTTGCAACTAGTTGAGAATAGTCTGCAAGTAGTCACAAGAAGATGGGGAAAGCTCCAAGTCAGGTTGGAGATGTGTTGCCCTTGTCAGGTTGAATTGACAAGGACACAAAGGGAAGTGGTGGAATCTTTACATTGTACTACCTTGGGCTCCCACTCTCCGTCCTGATCGCTCTCGCCGTAATGGCTGCCAGCTAACTCGCTGGGCGGGGAAGCACCCGCGTCGAAACCGTTGAAGCCGTTTAGGTCACCAAGTCCCCCGAGACCCTCCAGTCCGGGAGGACTGCCGTAACCCGGCAAGGGCGACTGTTGGGGGACGACTGCGGGCGGGTGGGCAGGGTTTGCGGCCGCGGGAAGGAACCGAGGGGGTGAAAGGGCCCGAGGCGGCGGCGGGGAGTGAGAGGGCACCACGCTCTTGTAAAGTCGCACCCGGCAGGTACCCTTTACAGAAGGATAGGAAGCGAGGGGAGGAGGCAGCATTTGCGTGTCGGCAGGGAGAGGAACCGGGGGCGGTGGCTCGATTGACGTTGAAGGAGCAGACTGTGCCTGCGGAGCTGAGGTTGGAGGAGGGATTGGAGGGTGGGCGGTGCCGATTGCACCTGTGGGGCTGAGGCGCAGCCATTTCCAGGACATCGAGGGGTCTTGCTGAAAGCCGCCAGCGCCATGATCTAGGCCGAGGAAGGTGAATGGAAGGGGGACGGTGGGGGACTCGACCTCGGCGTAGAAGCGTGCAGAGAGCGGGATGAGCAAGGACCCCCACGGTGTGCGGTAAACCTGGAAATTGCCGTTAGGGTCGTAGCTTGGAGAGCACGGCAGGGTGGGGGAGAGGTGTGCGAGGTTGGGGGGGTTGGGAGACCCCATGGGGGGCGACGGAGCCGCACCCCCAAAGGGGATTGGATGAGAAGATGGGTGGCACAGAAACCAGCGGCGGATCGAAAGTTCAGTTCTTCTTGCGGACAAAGAAGATCTCTTTCGTGGAGGTTGGGGTAGATATGGGGTAGAAAGTGACGGAACGTAACAAAGCAAGTAGATTTACGGCGAGACGACTAGTAGATTGGCGCAGGTGCGTAAGTTGGGCGTCAGGGATCACGTGACACCAATGTGCGCGCACGGGGACCTTATCCGCGCTACAACGGGCGCGTGTATTTGTCAAGCACCGACTTGATTTTGAGATAATTTACGCGCCAGTCGTCGACTAGTTTTGGCACACCGACTAATTCCTTGTGGTAGAGTTTACCGGAGCACGCAAGGAGAGGGTAGAAGTCAAGCCGCGGCAGTTCTGTGCGTACTTTCCGGTCAAGTACACAGCTTCAGGCACTTTAGCAGCCTGTTTTTCGAGTAGTTTGGTTGACGGCGACTAATTTCAACCTTCCCGCAACGCCTTCATCTCACCTGTTGACAAGCAAACTGGGCTCTCCTGTGCCTTTCTGTCTACCCACAACTCCCTGTTCCTCACAATGTCTGCGTCCCCATACTCGGCCCCTGTCACACCAATCTATTGCCATGGCGTCATTCACCGCCTCGAGAGCTCGTGGGGCATGGTGTTCCGCTTCCTCGCGGCAGGCGATGGCCCACAAATCATCTCACACGCCTGCTATGTCGAAACCCCCGACCTGCAAGGATCAGTCTTAACCCCTCTTGAAATATCTTGACTCTGTGTCGCAGGTCACTCCAACATCTTCCTCTACCGCACCAAAATGCACCCTTATTGGGAGCTTATTGCTCGCTCTCATCTTGATGGCCGAATTCCCCTCGAGCTCTCGGTACCTGAAGTGCCCAAAGTGCCGGCTGAGACCCCTCAAAAGCCACCGTCGCAGCCGCCCGATGCCTCGGGCAACCGAGGTAAACCAATCATAAAGGTCCCTCTCCATACCCTACCCACATGGACACGGATGCACCGTCCCCCTGAAGGCGACTACCTAAGCTCAGACAAGGCCATTGCGGCAGCCTACCAACATGCCCTTGAACACGGCTACGCCACACGCATCCTCACATCATTCTCCTCCTACCAATCCTACAACACCATCAAACTGCGCTGCAAGTTCGGGCTTCCGCCCCCGGAGGCCAGGCCCGGCGCAACTGTCTCCAATGGGCAGAGGATCCGCCGAAGCCGCATGGTGAATTGCCCATTCCTCGTGGATATCCAATGGGACGGCCTCCGTCAAGTCTGGCGGCTCACAGTCATCAATCCATCTCATGAAAGGCACAAAATGGACCCCAATATGTCTCTTCACAAAGCCGCATCCCTCCGAGACGACAAGAAAGAGCTCCTCCTTAGACTCCGAGAAGGCAGTCCGCGCCCCGCCCTCCTCGACCTGCGTACTTCCCTCAATGAATACCGCAGCGCATGCACACCTGCCCGTCGTAGCCTCAACAATAGCAATCCAATCAAGAACCTCATAGACGAGGCTAACAGAGCCGCTAATCCAGGCGGCCGGCAAGTGGCTCTTGCCAAGCTTCTGCGCGACCTCAGAGAAGACAACGACGACATCCAGTACGAGATGATGCGCCACTCGACCGATGACCCCATGTGGGATTCAATTGGCGCCCTTTTCTTCTGGAGCAAGAGGGCAAGGGATGCAATGCACCGATGCAAGCACATGATTGTTATCGATGCGGCCTACTCAATGAGCGAGTCCAACTACCCTCTGGTGCAGCTTGTGGGCATTCTGCCATGGCGCAGCCCTCTTCCCCTTTGCTGCGGCTTTGTGCGAAGAGAGAACACGGAAACTTATATCTGGTTCTTGGAGCGGTACCTCGATCTTTGAGAACGCAATCCTCCCTACGCCGTGATATCAGACCAGTGCGGCGCCCTGCTCGCAGCCCTTGAAGAGGTCTTGCCGGGCTCGCCGAGCCTGCTTTGTGAATGGCACGCCTCCCAGAATGTCGAAGCCAAGGCGGCCGCCCAGCTTCCCCTTGAGAAGCGTGAGGCCTTTATGCGCTTGCGGAAGAAGATGGTACTCGCAGAAGAAGAAGTGCACTCGGACAAGCACTGGCGGTCCATGCAGGAGCGATACAAAGAGGTCGAAGGCGGACCTGGTGCCTTGGCTTATGTTGCCAACAACTGGAGAGACACCGAGGCTTGGCAAAGGGTTGCCCTGTGCCACACAAGGCATGTAAGGCATTATGGACTCAAGTCTACTGGGGTTGTCGAGAGCAGCCATGCTGGATTGAAGCGGCGCATGCCAACCCACGTGCAGAGGCAAAAGCTGCCACTTGTCAAGACTTTCAAGTACCTCAAAGTCTGGCTCGAGCAGACGTTAGACTATCAGACATTCAAGCTGGAGCACGAGCGAGGATCCACTCGAGAGCAAAGGGCGGAATCGATCCTTGACGAAGTCCGCCACAAAATCGCTCATCGCGCGCTCAACAAGGTCCTCGAGGAGCTGCATCACATCTCCGGGGCCTTTGACATCGATGAAATGGGCTGCTCCCTCGCACCCAATGACGGGAGCTTTGCGCGGGTTAACACCTGTGTGCTAGCAAGCACACACGGCGTGCCTTGCCGGCACAGACTGGCGCAGCTGCAAGAACAAGGGTTTGTGGTAACCATGGCCGACTTTGATGACTTCCATTGGCTACCTGACACCCTCGCAGCTCCTCCGCCCCTCGAGGAAGAGGATGAACGGGTCAAGACGTGGAAGGCAGGCTATATGCTGTCTCAACAGCTTGCCGCAGCGTGCGGGCAGTGGGCACCCCTTAACTACAAAGCTGCCAACACAGCGGCGCTTGCGGCTTGGAAACAGAAAGCGGCGGAGGATGCAGCGGACGTTGAGCGGCCTGCCTGTCTGGTTCCGCCCCAGATCAGCGAGGCGTGGACGAGGGTTCCGACAAGCGCGCCAAAGAAGAAGAAGAAGCGCAAACAGACGTCAAATGAGGCAAGAAAGTCTGCAGAGGCAAGGAGACTCAGGCTGGAGAACATCCGTTGTGGTCATTGCCAGCTCCTCGGACACACAGTGCGCCACTGCAAGAATCTTCACTTGCCAAGAGCGGAAAGGGTCAAAAGGGTGCGGAGTAGGAGAAAGGCTGCAAGCGCAAGCGAGGAGTTCTTGTCCGCCAAATCGGGGTCGAATTGGTGGTCAGATCCAGACTCGGATGAGCAGGACGAGCCGATCGAATGTTCGCGAAGTGACTATGGAATGTCAGACTATGTTAACTCGCCTTAGATGGGAATCTGACCTGTTTTTGACGTCAGAAAAGGGGAAAGTCGTGTATGAAAACAGGTACTTGTTCGAGAATCTATGCGCCATGATAAATAGTCGCGGTCTGGCAGATTGGCCGAGCAAAAATTAGTCGCCGTCTGTGATAATGCCGTGAACTATGAAAATATGCCTAGGGCCTGCGCGTGCTGTCAACTTCCGAGCATTATATTGGGTCTGAAAACTGCGCGCTGACTGGCAGTGTCACTAGTCAAAAAACAGTTCTGTCTCGCCAATTACACGTCAAATCACGCGCGAGCAGAAGCATGGGCAGTCACGTGATCAGTCATTTTATGCCTCAGTCAATTCCCGCGCGGCGCCGTTCACTTTAGAAAGTCCCAGGCAGACAGGCAGACAGGCCAGGCAGGCCAGGCGGGGACAGGCTGGGCTGGTCGACGAGGCGCGTGGCCCCTGTGCGGCGCACGAGCACGAGCACGGGCCCAAGGCAGGCCAGGCCACACACAGTCACTGTGTGAGCGACTTGATTCTCGCGCTTCTCCACCACCACGACGGCCATCACCACCACCTGACCGTCACCATCACAGCATCCCGCCATCGAAATACGCCCCACCTACCAAGCCATCCCACCTTGATCATCCCCCCTCATCACCCACGCAACATCCTCAACAGCATCACACACCCCGTCGCCCGCCATGTCCAGGCCAATGAACGATGATGAGGTCCTCAGCGAGATGAAGAAAATGGTGGCCTTCATCAAGCAAGAGGCAATGGAAAAGGCTCGCGAGATTCAGGTCAAGGCAGACGAGGAGTTTGCCATTGAAAAGGTGCGGCTCTCTTTCTCAAGTGCAGTTCATTGGGCAGTGGAATGTTGACTTGTGCTAACGTGCCTGCCTGGCCCTTCCAACTCTCACGCCCCCATGCCACCTCTCACCCCCTACCCCTCCCCCCTACCCCACAGTCCAAGATTGTTCGTCAAGAGGCGATCAACATCGATGCCGCCCACGAAAAGAAGATCAAGCAGGCCCAAGTCGCCAACAAGATGTGAGCATGCGATGCGATGCGCATACATGCGCTGGGCAGTCTAGAAACAACACTGACAATTTTCCATCCTGCTTTGCTCCCCAAACCCCGCCGCCCCAGCGCCGACTCCAATGCCACAAATAAGGCTCGTCTGGAGGTGCTGCAAGCACGCGAAGCGCACCTCCAAGACCTCTTCGAGGCTGCCCGCGGCAAGCTCGTCTCCCTATCCAAGGACAAGTCCAAGTACGGCAAGCTCCTCGCAGACCTCATCACGCAAGGCCTCCTTCAGCTTCTCGAGGACAAGGTCACCGTCACTGCCCGCGACTCGGACGTGGACCTGGTCCGCAAGAGTGCAGAGGATGCCAAGAAGGCATACAAGGAGAAGAGTGGTCGCGACGTGGAAATTGAGGTGCAAAAGGGGCTAGGCAAGGACTCGAGCGGTGGCGTCGTACTGGCAGGACACGGTGGCAGGATCAAGATTGACAACACCCTCGACGAGAGGTTGAAGTTGCTCGAGGACCAGGTGAGTGTATGCGCGCGCATACTCGGCGTAAGATATTGGATGTCTTCTCGTGCCGTTCTACTGACATCTTCCCTCCTCCTCCTCATATTTGCAGATGCTCCCTGAGATTCGTCTCAGCCTGTTTGGCCCCAACCCCAACAGGAAATTCTTCAACTAGAGGGACACCCAAATGCGCGGAGCCACATCTGTCCCCTACGCACGGTGTCTGCCTTTGAGGGTCGTCTCGATTCTTAGGTTCAACCTCGGTCATGTGATGCAGCCAGGGAGGGGATGTGTGTTCCGAGCGTGCGATTTCAATGCACATGTCTATATATCCGGGCACGGCGAACAGGGGGCTGACACACTAGGGACACCTGTGGCACACACGCAAGGCGTGCTATAAAATTGGATGAATGCGTGCAAGTGTGATCACGGACTCGGGTCATCACCGACAGGGCGCTGACCCACGCATAGCTCCGGCTCAGATGATGCTCCTCAGCTTGTGACCGCGCGGTATCGTTTCGCGCAGGTACTCGAGGTGTTTGGCATGTAGCGCTTCGTCCTGCCCGAATCCCTGGCCGCTCCAGGGCTGAGAACGAATGGTGGCGCCTGCATAACCTTGCTCGTGTGATGTCGAACAAGGGCGGGAGAGGAACAGCGTCGTCTTGTCAGGTATCGCCTCTTGGTCCTCTGTATGCGCCGCGGATGTCCCCTTGACAGACGCTTGACCATCGCTCTGTTCTTCGTCGTCGGACGTCTCTTCGGGGATGGTCGAAGTCGTGCTGGACAAGCCCGAAGCTGCCGAGGCGCGATGATGGAGCGAGTGCGCTTGCGGTGGTTGAGGGATGTGAAGCTGTTGTTGCTGCGCCGACTTCCCGACCGATGGGCCCGCAACCTCATCTGCCGTCCCTGAATCCAAATCAAGGAGCATATCCCAGTCCTCTTCCTGCTGCCCCGTCGCGCCCTTTGCCGCTGTACTCGTGAGTCGCAGGCCGGCCAAGGGCCCAGATCCACTAGCGACTACCACGCCTGCTCCGACGGATACAAAGCTGCCCACGCTGAGCTTCGGACCGGTCACGCGGGCCTTGGGCCCAAAGGTGTTGTGGTCGCCGACCTGATGGACGGACTCTAACCGTGATGCCACTTCGAAGAGATTGGACGCTCCAATCCTCATGGGTATTTCGGAGCTGCGCAGTGGGGTCCCAGGGGGAGGTCGCAACGCACGGGTCAGCAGCCAGTGAGTGAGCGATTGTAGCAGGCGCAGAGAGCACTTGAACTCACCGATTGATGATGACGACCAGCTCCTCCACGATGCATCCCGGACCCAAGGTGATTGGCGCTCCGAGGGCATGTATCGTTGCTTTCGGGTGAATGACGGACCCAGATCCAATGGTGATGTCCCCCCTGGTTGAGAATGCAAGTCGAAGAGGGTGTACGCATATCAGACTCTGGTTCACCACGCAACTTGTCCGGTACGCAGACTGACCTGAGGTCTGTGTCCTCTGCGATGATGACTTTTGATCCGACACTGAGCTTCACATTGGAGCTGCTGTGGGTTGTTGGGGGCAAGTGTGTCAGCGAAGCGTTGCTCGCCTTGGAGGAATGTATGCCGTCTGCGCCCGTTTCAAGCACTCACCTCATGATGCAGTGCCCTCCAATGACGGTGCAGGCAGTCCCTTGTGCTTAATACTGATGTAGTCGGCTCGGCGGGAATCAAGACGTCTTTGTGTGCGGCGATCGCATGGGCGCAAACATGGCGAAGCAGACGAGGATAAGGGGAGGTCGGGGCGAAGAGCAACGACGGCGGACGGCGGAAGCCAATTGTGCGACGCGTCTCTCCCGCCCAGCCAAAAGTGTTGGACTCGCCCCTCTTTGTCTCTTGCGCCGCGAATTGAGCGCGGGTCATTGGGCGTGACACCTTGTTCGCCTCTTCCTTGTTCTGTTCTTTAGGAGATCATTGCATCTCGTCAGACAATCAGACTCGTTTTTCATATGGATAATACTGGACCCGTTGATGGAATTGCTCACAAATACATAATGGCGTCGTCCGCCTCTCTCGCGCGTCGCAGGTCGAAGCAACACTGCCTCCTCATACCCCAAATGACTGCCTCTGGTCTCCCTCTTCACCTCAGTACCCGCTTTCGCAGCAAAGGGCACCATGCCGTCCTTCCACCCGGCCACATAGCAGCGAGAGAAGCAAAAGGGCCTCAATACCCTCTCTCTTTGCGTCTGCCTGAAGTCGCCCAGGCCAACATCCTCTCCTTCGTATCTCGGGTGCGTGCGTCGTGCCAGCCCTTCTAGCCTGCATCGCCTTCATCACTGCCGTCGCTTACTGTAGTCCTTCCTGCCATTTGCCCTTTCCAGCTGGACAGCCCGACCACAGAGATTGAGCACGTACTGGAAATGTGCGGGTGTGGGATACCGAAGCATCTATTCAACTCGGCGCCCCCGACGGTGGGCGAGACCTCCCGGGTGCGGGTCGGGGCTCTGGCTGTGGAAGGGGCGGCCTGGGAATATGTCGCTGCTCTTGGCCACGCTATCAGAGAGTATTACGCTCTGGATCAGGAAGCTTGAGCGGACGAAGAGATGGACACAAGATGTGGCGGACTAAACGCTCAGCGCGGCCTGGAGAGCCGAAAAGATGTGGGAGCTGGGGAACTGCTGCTGGGAACTGTGGAGCTGTGTGTCTCGGTCTCGGCCTGTATGCACTTTTGCGAGCAGATCCAAACAACTGTATGCTTCGTCGATTTTCCTGCTCAATAGAGTCCAAATGAACCAAAGGGGACTGAGGCTCGGATTTGAGCACGCAATCTAGCTTCATGGCCTAGTCAAATTGCACGTTGAGTCTCCGCTCGCATCTGCGAACGCCCCGACAGGAGCTCGGTGGCCTCGAGACCGGACTGGCCAGAGAAATCTTGACATCGCTCAGGGGGCGGGCTGAGAGGACAAAGACGCTTACGCCTTTATCATTACATGGGGGGATAAGCACTACAAACCATGACACGAACATAATAAATCGATCAGATGCTATGAACCACGCCAGTCGAGGCAGTCAAAGGAGGCTGACAGTGAGTAGACTGGTGGTCGAGCACAGCAGTGACGCGGCCGAGATAGGCACGATCCAAGAAAGAGGTGTAGATAGTGTCCAAACCGGGTCGTAAGCTCTCTAGTCTTTTCTCCTTTTGTACAGTCTCTTTCTTCACTAGTCCGTCGAACAATCATTCCCTTGGCCACGAATTTCCCTTAGCGACAATGCCCAGCCAGTCATTCTCGCTAGCGAGAACATGTCGCCAGCGACATAGAAGGCCTTAAAAAGGCTGAAAGTGGTGTGGTGGTCCATCACGAATTCCCCTCACCCACCAACTTCAGAGCTCACCAAGGTCGAGCAGTCCACAACCACCTGTCACCACACGCGCAACTCGTCCGAAACTTGCACACGAACACAAGCACTACCCTGTCATGATCCCCGAGGATCCTTGGGACAGCAGCCGCGAGACGGCCAAAGGCGGCGACGGCCAAAACGCCGAAAGCGCTTCGGGCGAGGAGGAGCACGGTAGCTTCTCCGAGGTTGAAACTGAACAAAGCACTGGTACCACTATTATTGTGCACGGCGATGGCGACGATGACGATGACGTCGACAGCCACGAGAGTCGAGGCCTTGCATTCATCCCGTACGACGGTCGCCATGAGTATTTCAACGCCTGGGCCGATTTCGTGGAAGAGAGCCTGTCGAAGAGAGGCCTGTTCCGGGGATACGTCGATGCCCCCTTGCACGATCCCGGCGTGGAACAGTGGACAGGTATCTGGCAGGAAAAAGACGAAGAGGCGCGAAACTTTTTGCTCAGCTGCCTCGCCCCTCGATATCGCGAGCAACACCGCGATGCCATCGAGCATGTGGGCCAAACGAGCAGGTCTTTGTGGAATTATCTCCACTCCGTCTACCACCGCGACTGTGGTCGTAGTCCCGTTGGCAACAACTTTGTCTTCCGTGCCAGGCTGCTCAAGGAGTTCTGGTCCCTGGACTTTGACAAGCAAGAGACAAAGAGCATCGACGCCCTTTACGCCCGCATTGAGATGCTGCACGCCAAACTCCTGGCAGCCGGCGAACCGATGACCTGGAGGCACTGCATCATTGCGGCGCACAAGGCCCTGCCACTCGAGTACGACCCCAGGGTATCCAGCGTTGAGGCGGCCTTCCGAGCGCTGGACGACGGCGAAGATGCCGAGGACAATGGCGTCTACGAGCAGGCCTTCAAGAAGAGCCGGCGCCACATGCGTGACCACGAGAAGAAATTGGAACACTTGTATGCACAGGACCGAGCGCACCTGGAGATGCTGGCACAGCGCCGAGAGCGAGGACTGGACTTGAGCCCTCCTGCCAGAAGGCGCTTCAAGCTGCGACGCTACTTGCAGGAGATCAAGACCTCCAAGGGCGCCATCTTCTTTGGCGGACGTCGTTGGGTGTCCGCTAGTCCTAGTGGCGGCCCAGTCCCTCCTCGCTCTTCTCCTCGAAAGGGTGGTGGACCCATGCGAAGTAGCTACGCCACCAAGTAAAGGTGACGACAACAACGAGAACAACAACGCTGTCAGCAAATGCCTCGCTCACGGCTGCTGCAAGAAAGACGATGCGCATATATGCTGCATCGCGCCTACCTCTGGCTTAGGACAAAGGACGCCAGAGGTCATGGCGAATGTCTGAAGAAGTGAAGGCGCCAAAATGTACCGCCGTAGAAAAGCGAGAGGCCTCGGCGTCCATTGAGTGGATTTGCGAGCGGAGGTCTTTCAGGAAGACAAGGAGTGGATGAGTGCGCTTGTGCGCCCCATTGGTCAGGCAGTTTCGTGCTTGCAATTACGACTTGTCTTTCCTACCGTGTTGGCGTGCTTTGTGTGTGCGAATTGCGAGGTGTCCAGTCATCTTTTGTCCTTTGATGGCGTGTTGTTGCATTGGTTGTTGTGGTGAGCAGGTGTGGCCGGTCACTTGTTCTCCTCTTTGCCGCACCTCGTCTTTGTCAGGCGGGCGCTTTTCCCCGACAGTGGCTCGTGCGTCGCGCTCCCACGCGTGCTGCCCTTCCTTTGTCAGTCGAAGTCATCGTGCCTTTTTCCACTGGACCTTGCGACTCTTTCCCCGCCTTTCCTTGCCGGTCTCTTCTCACCCAACTTCATCCCCCACGACACCACAAATATGCTCGTCATTCCACGCGACGGGCCACTCACCCAGGCATTTGCCGCTGCCTCAGCGGCCCCCACTCGCGCCTCGACGACCGCCACCGAGAGTCGAGATCCCCTCGCCCTCCTCTTTGGGGCTGCGACGGCGAGTGGCAGTGGCAGTGGCAGTGCGACCTCGTCTGTGAGCAACCGCTCTGGCTGCCCACTCCTCCCAGTCAAGAATGCAAAGGGTGAGTGCGGATTGCCGCCAATGTATGCCTTTGGTCTTGGGTGCCGTCGGACGACTCACCACCCCTCCACCCTCGTCTTGCTCCACTCACAGTCATCGACCCGATCAAGCCCAACTATGCTTCTCAGAATCTGGCCCTGGTCTCGCGCTCACTGAGATGCCTTCTCTCGCCTACAAGTGCCGAGGCGCCCACTGTTTCACTGGAGCAGCTGTACGGCATCGTCGAATCACTTGTCCTCGTCGCAAACGTCGGCGCAGACCTCTACGAACGACTCAAGATGGAGGGCGAGCGTGCGGCCGTCGAAGTTTGTCGTGTACTCAAGAATGAAATGGCAAAGGACAAACGCGAGTGGCTCCATCTCCTCGAGACGCAGTGGAAGGAATGGCTCGCCAGAGGGGTAAGTTCGAGCTCCAATGCCCCTCCCTGACTGACCGATTGTGCTCTGAATGCTAATATTGCTCACACTCGACGACCTGAACCCACCACTTGCTGCAGGCCATTGTCAAGGGGGTCTTATCCACACTTGACTCTGGCTACGTCTTCGCACACCCTGGCCTACAACCCAGCATCGAGCTGCTGCTTGACTTGTTCAAGCACCACGTCCTCGATGACGATCAGATCAAGGAAAAGGCCCTCGCATGTGTCGTTGCTACGCTCAACGAAGAGCGCACCCACACGCCCACCGGTGAAGACCATCGCCAGTATGGCTCCATCCTTTCTCTCTTCGTTCGCCTTCGTGCCTACGAGGAGCTAGAGGCAGCACTTCTAGCAGCGACAAAAGACTTTTACTCCGTCGAGGCTGAGCGTTCCGCCACGGCCGGTGCATCGTCTGAGTCTACTGTGCCAAGTACAAGTGTG
This sequence comes from Quambalaria eucalypti, assembly GCA_004016185.1. Lineage (NCBI taxonomy): Eukaryota > Fungi > Basidiomycota > Exobasidiomycetes > Microstromatales > Quambalariaceae > Quambalaria > Quambalaria eucalypti. The sequence continues at coordinate 19,388 of RRYC01000337.1, forward strand.
GAAGCTGCTACTCTCGAAAAGTACCTCACCCACGCTCAGAAGCGCATCGACGAGGAAACGAAACGGTCCGAGTACCTTTTCCACACCGAAAAGGGCAAAAAGGTACTCGTAGAGATCACGCGGGAAGAGTTGATCACTCGCAAGGCCGAGTGGCTCACCGTCGGCCTGCCTGCTCTGCTTCGGGAGGAGAAGCCGCCACTGAATGCGCTATCGCTCCTCTTCAAGCACCTATCTGCGGTGAAGCTCATTGAGCCTCTGACAGTCATCTTCTACGACCATATTCTCCAAGTTGGTGGTGAGATTGTCACACCTCCCTCAGCCAAAGACGCCGCAAAGGTCAAGAAGCCTCCTCAAACAGAAGCAGACAAGGAGACTCTGCGTGTTGCCTTGGCAGACGAAGAGAAGATGATTGATCGCCTCCTGGAATTCAAGGCCAAGATCGACGCAACCGTAGACGGCGCTTTTGCCGGCCACGATCAGTTCCGACAGAAACGCAAGGAAGGATTCGAAAAGACTGTCAACTCTCGCTCCGGAGGCGGCAAGGTGGCCGAGCTCTGCGCAAAGTATCTGGACGCAAAACTCAAGAGCGGCAACAGAACCATGACGGACCAAGAGCTGGAGCACTGCCTGGACGAAGCCCTGGCCTTGTTCCGATATACGCACGCAAAGGACATGTTCGAAGAGTTCTACAAGCGACACTTTGCCAAGCGACTCTTGCTCAACCGTTCAGCGTCTTCGGATGCCGAGCAGTCTATGCTGCTGAAGCTCAAGGACGAGTGCGGACCAGCATTCACGCAGCGCCTCGAGACGATGCTCAAGGACATTGCCGTCTCAGAGGACATGATGAAGGGCTTTGCCGTCGTGCAAGAGCGAGCACGCGCCGAGGGGAATGGGGACCCCTTTGAGCTCACCGTCAATGTTCTCACGCAAGCTCACTGGCCGACGTACCCGTCCATCGAAGTGCGCATCTCCCCAGCGATGGCCGCTGCATCTGAGCGATTCCGTGACTTCTACTCGTCTAGAAATGCCGGTCGTCGCTTGCATTGGGCACATTCGTTGGGCACCTGCACACTGCGAGCCCACTTCCCAAAGTGCGGCGAGAAGGAGCTGCACGTGTCCGAGTTTCAGGCAATCATCCTGCTCCTCTTCAACGATCTGTCCCCGGGCGAGCGACTGTCTTACACTGCTATCCAAGAGCAGACTGGCCTCGACGAGGCCGAGTTGAAACGTACCCTTCAGTCACTAGCGTGCGGCCAAATCCCGACCAGGGTCTTGCGCAAAGACCCGCAGGGTCGCGACGTCAATGACACGGACACATTTGGCTTCAACGAAGGCTTCAAGAATGAGCGGCATCGCGTACGCATCAACCAGATCCAAATGCGCGAGACGGTAGAGGAGCAAGAGTCCACCGAGACGCGGGTCCTCCTCGATCGAGAGCTCGTCCTGCAAGCGGCAGCTGTGCGCATTCTCAAGGCGAGGAAACAGCTCAAGCACACGGAGCTTCTACAGGACGTCGTCGATGCCATCAAGGGGAGATTCCAGGTGGACGTCGCTGAGATCAAGAAGACGTTTGAGATCCTCATTGACAAGGAGTACATGGAGCGCGTCGAAGGAGAGCGAGGCGTGTATCGCTACTTGGCTTAGCGTCGTTCGAGCATCGTAATGTGATTGCTGCGTTTCTTCGATCCGTGCAACCGACCCTGTGTCCGTGTGAGATATCGCTCTCTAGTACGTCGGCGTCGGGGAGCTCCGTCGTCTCGACCTATGAGGGTCTTGCGCTGCGTCGAGTCTTCCTCTCCTGAGATCCGAGTGCGCAATAGAGACTGAACACGGCAAAGAGGCTGCCGCCCATTGCATTCTGCTCATTATGATTCGTACAAGTACAAGGCTGTCCCGCCCACGAGTTATTCACAATCCAATCCACCCTCTTGCGCTTGCGCTGCGTTCGTGCCGCTCACTTGCCCTTGCCCTTGCCTTTCTTATCCTTCTCATCCTGCGCCGCCGGCTTGGGCTTGAGCAGCTTCAGCGGGCCGCCCCCCGCCGCACGACCAATCATCTCCTCCTCCATGTAGCCCGTAACCGAGGCATTCTGCTTCCGCTTCTTCTTGGCGGCTGCTACGGCTGATGGGCGTTTCGGGGCAATGGTCCGGGCTGAGTGCGTGGTTTGGGGGGTGGGGGGGGGGGAGAGATGTGGGATTGTTAAAGGAGACCCACTAAGTAGGAGAGCGTAGCACATGCACGCAAAAACTCACCTCCCTTCTTTGGTTGCGAGGAGGATGAGCCACCTGCCTTCTTGGCATTGGGATTGCCCTTGAGAGGTTTGAAACCTTGTGCCATGGCGTTGTAGATTGTGTCAGCTGGGCGCGGTGAGGAGGGGAGAGGCAAGGCAGCCGCGAGTAGATGTGGAGAAGTCGGCAAGGCAGAAGGAAGCACGACGTCTTCTTCTGGTGAAAAGAGGCGAAAGGATTGTGGGTATGTTGGGATCCGGGATAGAGCGAATTGAGGGTAAGGAGCGAGCCACAGTGCCACTTCCCATGCACAATTCCAAAATTTTGAATCGCTTCGGAACGGAGATGAGAATCAGAGGGACGCGCATCGCCCGACGTCGACGCGCGTCTCAAAATGCTGCGTGATGATGAGATCCGTTTACTGGATCTTGGGTCTGGGCTGGGGAAACCCAGGCATTTGACGGCCTCACGGCTGCCTCTCACATCGCAACACCACAATCGTATTCAGCCGTCTATACAGGGAAAGACAAGAGATTCGGATCGACCAAAGCAGAAATAGGAAAATGTCGACATCGAGAAAAAGCGACTACGCGCGAAATACACCGTTGCGTCCCACCTCTGTTGTACCAAGGGAAGCGATCTCAATTCGTCCTGAAGGAAGCTTGGGAGCCTGCCGGCCATTTGCATTCGTCATCAATTCTGTGTCGTTTGTGCCGGCGTCGTAGCGCTGCCAGCGGATTTCCAGCCCATCTTCCACCGCAACACGTGCGCATGGCGCAAGTGCTCCTTTTTTGCTGTCCTACTTCCACGGACGCGCCCTACGGGCAATGCCGTCTCCACTAGGAGATTGCAAGCACTGACGCCAGTGACCATCTACTAGCACTACTACTACTTGTCCTTCTTCTTCTCCTCTCCTATTCGCTCCTAATCCGGTTATTTGCCTGGTGCTGAGAGCCCCGAGCATTTACTCGGCGGGGGCAGCAGCAGGGGCGGAAGCAGCCGGTGCAGCAGGGGTGGTGCTGGCGTTGGACTTGGCGGTGAGGAAGAGAGGGCGGAGGACGCGAGTGTAGACGACCTTGGCGCCCTGTGAAACAGGGGGAGACATGATGAGTGCACGTGGGGAGTTGAAAGTCGACTGTCAGTATCACCTGTCGAGTGGGAAAGCAGGAAAGACGTCGAAATTTACGCACCTGGGTCTGGGGAAGCATGAGGTAGAGGACAACGAGGGTCTTGATGGTGTAGTAAAGGGGGAACCAGTAGAGAATGCTGCGAGATGGCGAGGTACGAGGCGAGGCAAGTACTGTGTCAGGAGGGGGGGCGCACATCGTGGACGTGTCCATCGGTCCATTCGCACTACTCACACGTTGACAAAGGTCTCGGCAAAGGTGAAGAAGCCAAAGACGACCCAGTAGGTGAGCCATTGCATGTCATCCTGGGGCTGGGGCGACTCGAGAGCCTTCATGGAGAAGTAGGCGGGGGCGGCGAAGCCGATGAGCTGAGTCAGGAAGCCAGCGAAGATGTTGAAGAAGATGAGCTGTGGGAGGACAAAAGTAGAGGGATGTTGTAGATGAGAGTCGGGTTAGAATTTTGGATGCGTGTGCAAGCACACTGTTCGAGACCCAAAACGCACCAGGGTAAGAAGAGAGATGGTGCCGATGGCGGCGTAGGCCTTGGGCACGCTGGTGGTGCGCTCGAACTGGACGAGGTGGGGGTACTTGTTGAGCTGTAGGATGAGCAGACACGATGGCGTGATCAATGGCAGAGAGGCGGCAGGTGCCATGTCAGTGCGTGCTGATCTTGGCGTGGCGGAGCGTGGTCCGCCTTGGTGGAGGTCGGTCGGACCACGCAGATAAGGGCTAGAACAGGCTGACTTACCTCCTTGTCGATCTGTTGGCGGTACCAGACAACATCGTTCGAGACACAACGAATAATATGACTTCATCAGCAAATGGACACTTTACACACAACCATGGCTGCGAGTGCGCGCGGGTGCGAGGTACTGACCTGAGCGACAAAGTACTCAGCCTTCTGCTGGACCTGCTGAAGCTGGGCGGACATGTTTGCGATTGTTTGAGTGTTTTTGGGGTCGTGGGTGGTAAAGTCGTTACTACGTTGCAATTGACGGGAAGGGTGCGAGGGCTGCGGATGATTGTCGTTTAGTGGGTGTCGTTATCAAGAGAAGGCAAGGCAGTCTTGGACAAATGGGAGGAGCTTGACCGTCTGACTGGACCGACTGACGATGACTACGACGAGAGGCAGAGCCGACGTAGACCGGGCCAAGAGGGCGGCAGGGCGGGCGGGCAGGCAGGCGGCAGGCAGGCAGGCAGGCCGCGAGCGCTTCTGCTCTGTTCTCCTCGTCGTCGCGCTAGGGGAGACAAGGGCGCGGGCAGTGTTGCTCTCCCGCGGCGACTGGGCGCGGCAGACGATGAGCGGCCTGCGCGGTGCGGTGCAAGTGCAGTGCGTGTGCGTGTGCGTGTGTGCGCGTGTGAGTGAGTGCTCGAGAGTGACGCGCTGGCCGGCTGGCTGGCTGGCTGGCAAACGAACGACAAATTCCCTGGACCGGGCGCTCATCGGGCACTGCAGCCGTCTCCACCATCCCGGTGTCCTGCCTCTTTAGTCCTTGAGTGCCGCCCGCGCTTGCCTTGTTGAGGTCGTACGGAAAATGACGACGAAGGGCAGCAGCGACGGGCCGTGCAAGCCAGCCAGCCAGCCCCGCCACCTCCCTCAACCTTCGCTTCAGAACAGGCACAGGTGTTAGCCGAAGACCCAAATGGGCGTCAGCGCGCGTGTGAGTAACACCGCCAACGCAATGAAAAGTGGCCCAGCACACCACCGACGAAAGAAAGAAGGCGGACGAATGATGCAGCATGACAAGAAGGAATCGGTAGGAGCAAGCTGCACCTAGGCAAGCTCCCCTCGAGTCGTCGTCGTCGTGGATCGTGCAACAACACGCAGAAAAGCCCGCGCGCATGCGTGCTCATCAGCACCGCCCGCCCCGCCGCCCACTGCCTGCTTCTGGCAGGCACTTGCTTGTGGCTTGTGTGTCCCACGTAAGAGACCTCTCAGCCCACTGTGAAAAAACACCGCGGGGCGCATTGACCTTGGCGCCTCGACGATGGCCAGGTACGAAGTGGCACGAATGTCTCACTACCTTGGTTGCCGTATTCGATCTTTTTCTCATGGTTGGTGGTGGCCGTGGCCTTGATCAACGATGGACGTCCTCGGGCTGAAGGCAGCCGATAGCGTGGTTCGGACCACGATGACAAACACAGTGCCGCCTCAAGTGGCTGCGCTTTGCTCCACATCGAACCCCTTCTCTGGGTCACTCGCATCTTCCGGGGAAGCAGCACAGGTCGTGTGAGCGTGGCGTGCCTGCCACACGTCGGGAGCCCACCTCATGCGTGTGCGCTTGCCCAAAAAGGCCCGAGCGCACACCTAGCGATCTTCTTCTCTATGTATCGACCCCTGCGACTCCCGACAAGATTGAGCACTGCACTGCCCACATGGTCACTTGTCGTATCGCACTGGTCTTTTGTGGAGAAGAAGAAGCAGAAGCAAAAGCAGCGTGGGCTGCCTCGCGCACGGCCTGCATGCATTCGGATCCGAAGCACAATGCGCGTAAAATTTTGGCTGGGCCTGGCGAGGAGTGAAGTGAGCCCGAGGAGGCGAGAGCGGCGGCAAGAGCAGTGGTAATACAATAATCATGGGCCAAAGCTTCCTAGCCTGGCTGCCTGCCAGACCTCATTCAAACCGAACTAACTTGCCCTCTCTAACCGCCAAGCACCATCCTTTCCCTACACGTAGCCCGTAAGCCGAGTACCTCTTTCACATCATCATACACCATGGCAGCCACGACAGCTTCCTCCTCCTCCTCCAAGGGCGCAAAGTCGTCCCTGGTCGGCACCTCTTCGAGCGCTGCCCAGGCCACAGCGTCGACAAACGACTACGCTGAGCCCATCGCTACCGATGCCGATGAAGACGACGAAGATCTTCTCATCGGATCTAGCACCACCTCTCGGCCCACGCTCGAGCAGCAGCAGCAGCTCGACTCCATGGAAGTCGACGCCTCGTCTCGGCCATCTTTCACCCCCCTTTCCAGGTCCGCCCAGTCTGCCGCAGCCGCCGCATCTTCTGCCGAGGCAGTCAAGCGCGGACAGCTTCGCAAGATTCCCATTCCGCCTCATCGTATGACGCCGCTCAGAAATGACTGGCCAAAAATCTACACGCCTCTGGTGGAAATGGCAGGCTTGCAGGTCAGGATGAACGTCCCTCGCAAAATGGTTGAGATCAGGGTGCGTACGCAGAATGCGCGCATTATATGAAGAATGTGCTGCATGCGCACATTAGATGAGAGACGTGTTGCATTTGCTAATATGGTGCCTCCTGTTTGGCCTCTCCCCCTTCCGCAACAGTCCTCGAAGCACACACCGGAGACTGGACTACTACAAAAGGGAGCAGACTTCGTCAAGGCATACGCTCTCGGATTCGAAGCAGACGACGCCATCGCCCTGTTGCGTATGGACGACCTCTTCGTCGACACATTCGAGATCAAGGACGTCAAGACGCTTCACGGAGACCACCTCTCCCGTGCCATTGGTCGCCTGGCAGGTAAAGACGGTCGCACCCGCTTCGCAATCGAAAACAGCTCCCGGACAAGAATCGTACTGGCCGACACAAAGATTCACATCCTTGGCAGCTTCAACAACATCAAGATTGCTAGGGATGCCTGCGTCAGCCTCATTCTCGGTAGCCCTCCTGGCAAGGTCTACGCCCACCTCAAAACCATTGGCGCACGCCAACGGCAGCGTGCTTGATGTCGCTCGCATACCATGCAGCATGCGCTCTTTTCTTGTCACCGCCGCGACGATTTTTCGAGCGGGCTTGCACTCGGGGAAAAAGGTCGGCCATCAGATCGAGGAGGCAGACGCGCTGCAGGCGGCGTACAGTATGGCATTCCCGTCTCGATACCCACCGTCTGCTTTCCCAGCGGGCAGATGTGGCACGGACGCAGTGCCATTCGCGGAAATGATAGTCAAAGCCGCAGCGATTTGATGGGATCACTATGCCACGTCATTTAGCTCTCCCGCAGATTGACAGCACGAAGGGAAGAGTCTTTGGCATATGGCTGCTCGAAGATGGGCATACACCCCATCATTGGCACATGGCACATGCTACTTGACTGCTAGGTCCCACGTTGCCAGTCTTGCTCCGGGACTGGGCGCAGACCGGACGCATTCATCCCCATTGCCAGCCAGGGCAACAGCAGCTGTGCCTGCCTCGCCATGACCTGCGCCGGCGACGGCAAAGGCGACCTTGCAGAGCACCACCTTCATACCGTGTACGCCCCCTCCCTCTCCTCCGCTTTGTCTCCAAGGATGCCGTCTTGCATATTCTTTCTGCCTCGCTCTCTCGCTCTGCCAACTATTTTCAATGCCCCCTGGGCGGAATGCGACATGAACTTCCTCCCTCGTGGCTATAAACTGACTTTCATCGATCTCGACCCTTTCGGCGTGTCAGTGCGTGCGGCCAAGGCTCGAGGCCATCAGTCGTGAGACACACAGTGACAGCGAAAGCGAATGGTTACGTTCAAAAGGGTCCGCGCTACGAGGTCGTGAATGCGCGGGGCGAGTTCAGAGAGAATGCTCCGAGGTAACCAAAGGACGGGAAAGGACGCGCATACGCAAACGAAAAGGAGTGAACGAACCGGCAGCGAGGACAAGAGCAAGGTGAGTGAGTGCTAATCAGCGGAAGGTGAACACGAGCGAACTCAAAGGGATGCCTTTTTTTCTTTGTCCACGGGCAGCGAGGGCGAAGAAGAGGTCGGGGGGGCGACAAGATGTCCATTGAGTACCTAGCTCTCCTACAGGCCTGTGACGTCGGTGCGGTTGGCAACTCCGACTCTGCGCTCCGTGAAATTGGCAGCTGCGCTCCCCATGTCAAAGATGAGGGCGTGATTCTTGATGAATACATCTCCGATGATGGTGAATGCCGAAGTCGTGGGCTGGAATGCGCTCAAGCAAAGGTCGGAGCGGTAATTTGTCTCCTTGGAAGCGGGGATGGGCTCCAGCGGCCAAAAGACGAAATCGTTGACGGGCACGCCGAATGGCACGCCGTTGAGCTCGAGGTAGAAGGGCTTGGCGCGCTTGCTACGGGGCAACGTCGTTTCGTATTCTGGCAGACCGGTGCGGCAGGGGACTAGCCAGGGACTAGCGAGCGACGAGTCGTTGCGCTTCAGACTGCCGTAGATGGCCTTGTTGACATTTTCTGCAGCAGCGCTGGTGAGGAGAATGAGAGCAGACCCCGTATCGACAATGGCGCGATGCGTCGTGTCGGTAGAGTCGCTGACATTGATACGGCTTGAGCCGGCATCGAGGTAGAGGTCTCCGAGGGTGAATCCCCAGTACGTCGACGAGGTCACTTTGTTCCAGACAATGTCGCCCTTTACGGCAGCATGGTCAATGGCGCCAAATGTGTAGCGCCCTCCGCCGCCCTTGCCGGTGCGACGATTGGCCTTGACGAGCGTGGCGGACAAGTAAGGTTTCTCGAGCTTTTCCTCCTCGATGGCCGTCTCAAAGGGCGCTCTCCAGCCGCCGGGCGTGGTGGACGCGAGGGCGCGGCTGGGGATGAGCCCAATGAGGCCTTCCATCTTGCGCGATGCACGGCTGGTCCCAGTCGTACTGGTCACCAGCGCCGTCGTCATGTTCTTGAGCGTGAGCGCGCCCGAAGCAAAGCGCATTGTGTCGATGCCCAGGTAGCCATAGATGCCCTGGCTGGTACCGTAGGTCTGATTCCAGGGTGTGCCCTCTACACCCTTGGTGGCGCGGACCTCGTTTCCCTTGCTGTTAAGCGTGCGGTTGGAATAGCTCACGGACTTGGCTGGATCAAAGGACGAGTGGTTCCAGCCGTAGCAACACGAAGGAGACCACACCCAGCCGCCGGCTGACCCGCTGTCCAAGACGATGCGCAGATTTTGCGCGGGTGTGCCGTAGCCGACTTCAACGAGCCATTCGCTGCGGTACATGGCAGGCATACAGGGACTACTGATCAGTAACACTGTCCTGTCCAATAGATCAACACCACCCAAACGCCTCGAAGACTCACTTGTCTTGGCTCAGGTTCTCCGTCTGGGCCACGGCAATTTTCCAACTATCATCGTCGATCCATTTTGTGGTTGTCGTCGTTTTTTCCTCTAACACGTACGAATCCGAGCGGGAGGATGACGTATGCGACTCGGAGGTGTGCGTTTTCTTGGAGCGTGAGCACTGCTTGTTGCCGCTTCTCTTATTCTTCCTCGTCTTGAGCGCCGCCTCTGCTTCCTCCCTCTTGCGTCTCGTCTCTGAATGCTCCCCGCTCTTCCAGCGACTTGCTACGATGCCCCTGGCATGCTCCTTGAGGCGACCCGTCTCGTAGTCCCAAACGTCCGTGAGGGGGTCATGGATGACAGTGACCTGGTTGTCTGACGTGGCCCGACGCAAGTCGTGCCAAGAGGGTGCAGAAGGAGAGGCAGAAGCGGCAAGACTGGCAGCGAGTGTGAAGGTGAGAAAGGTGAAGAGGCGACGAGGCAGGGGGGCCGCGCGCGATGTTGCCTGGACCATGCCTGGCAGGGGAATATGTAACGAGCGTAGGGGTCGGGGGGGAGGGGGGAGGGGGAGGTAGGGCGGTCGGGAACAAAGGGAAGGATGATATGAACAAAGTGATGAGGAGGGCAGAATACTAGATGTTAGTTTTGCCCTCCCGTCTCACCGGCACGTTGGTGATTCGTCGTTGATGTTATTGTAACTGAGACGAATGCTCGGCAGAAGCCACAATCACCCGCAGCTGCATCGCATCAAGGCCCAAACAGGCGACGCGGTCTTGTGAGGCACTGCCTACTTTTTGCACACACTCACACTGAGCGTGTCCTTGATCCCGCTCCCCTGCCTTTTCCACACGCACTGTGAATCAAATCATGCCCCCTCTCCCCACTTGGCTGCTGCTGCTGCCGCTGCTGCCGCTGTTGCTCTTTCCTATCGATTCCACTTGTTACCTCCCCCCTGAGCCTGATGCTTCGATTCAGACTCGTGACGCTTCGATTCAGGCTCAGGCTCAAAAAGGGCGCCAAACGTGCCAAGCCCAGTCGCGCTGCTGCTCCCAGTGCTCCGGTGCCACGACTGCGTGCTGCCGTGTGCCTGCATAACACGCATAACACAACGCACTCGCTGCCTCTGCCGCGTGGGGGGATACAATACCATGGCCGCGTGGCCGCGTGGCAGATCCAGTCGGACGCCACGCCGAATCCAAGGACGCAGACGAACGGGACAGAGGAAGAGAGGTCAAGAGAGACCCCGTGAGGGCAGCAGCGCACGGGGTACGTGACCCGCACAAGGCCGACAATGGCCACCCAGCGCAGGACGTAAAGGGAGTCTTGTCTCTCGGCATTGGCGGAGACTGCTTCGTGTCGTCGGGACACGAAATCAGGTACCTTGCCTACCCCCTTTACAGCCAGGATCGAGACTTGACGGGGCTTCTATCCTGCTCGTGTATTGTACAATATTGTGTTGCACTCACAGAGGCGGGAATGGGGGAGCCAAAACAGGACGCGCTCAGGGCACGGCTCGGGAATATCGTATAGTTCCATTTAGGAGCCTGCGTACATAGCAGCGTCAAAGCAGCACGAACTGCACAGGGACACGCCGCGGGAACAGGGGAACGCCACAAGCGCGCACTCTCCCGCGACAATAAATGCATGGTATATCGACAGATTTGTTATTGCTGATGTGGAACACTACCGCGGGAATGGACTGGGTACGCAGCGAATCGGAAAAAGTAACAAAAGAAGGAATGCGAGACGACGCAACAAAGCAACCGTCGAGAGGGCGCCATGGATAGGATCGCCAAGAGTCAAGATAAAAGAGAGAGAGTGGGTGGGTGGGTGAGCAGCATCCCAGGGGCGGCCTCCCGTCACACAAGGCGGGACAGCATTGCCCGGCGAGTCAAGGTCCTTGGGCAGTCGCGCCGGCAGACTTAACAGTTGCAACCACTCTGGCCGCCATCAGCATCGATCCTGATTGGGTCAGGGTAGTCGGCATAGAGCTCCTGCTCAGCCTCCTGTGCCAGGGCGTTCTTGGCAATTGTCTGGAACGCCTGCTCCACGTTGATATTCTCCTTGCTACTCGTCTCAAAGTACGGGAGGTTGCCCTTGGATTGGCACCAGGTCATGGCCCGCTTTTGCGAGACCTGCACGAGTGGGCAAATCAAACGGAATTGTCGTCAGTCATGAGCGTTCTGGCCGCTACCCCGAACCCTCTCTGCTGCCGACACCGACTCACCATCCTCTTGCTCTCCTCGACGTCAATCTTGTTGCCCAGTACGACAAAGGGGAAGTTGTCCGGGTCATGGGGACTGGCTTGGATCAAGAACTCGTCTCTCCAAGAGTCGAGGGTGTCAAACGACTTTGCGGAATTGACGTCGTACACCAAGACGCAGCAGTCGGCTCCACGGTAGAAGGCAACTCCGAGCGACTGGAAGCGCTCCTGACCTGCCGTGTCCCAGAGCTAAAGGGGTGACAGGTGCCGAAGAAAGACGATGGGTCGAGGCAATTTCGGATGAGCTTTCTAGCCCGCTTCTCGGCACTGGATGGGGCCACGGTGCAGGCAACTCACCTGCATTGTCACAAGACGATCGTCAACAACGACTTCGCGGGTGAGAAAGTCGGCGCCAATGGTTGCCTTGTATGACGACGAAAAGCGCTTGTTGACATCTGAGATAGGGGGGAGTCGGTCGGGTTCGAGGGCCAAGTCAGAAGGCGGCGTTCAGGTAGGCTTGTGGCGGCAAGGACCTATATTACTTACATTGGTTCATCAGTGACGTCTTGCCGACACTGAGGTGGGAATGGGATGAAAGGAAAGGATGAGATTGATACATTATTAGCAAGGCTGTTCTTCGTACCGAGGCGTACCTCCGGAGCTCGTCCCCGTCCAACCGCTGAGGAATACCCACCCCGAGTCACCAAGGATCTATGATGACCAAGAAGCAAATGCAAAGGAGGGTTGGCATGGACAGGGTTTCGCAAGGAAAGAAAAGTAGTCTTATCAGTAAGGTAGGCGCAGGGGTGGCGATCGACCCAAGGTGGGACCACAGGGACACCAAGCGGCTGGGTCAATGAGCTGCTGCGCAGAGCATAACTCTGGCGCGGTCGATTGCGCGGAGTGTTGTAGCCTTTTGGCGATGCCAGATTCCAGTCACAGACTCACGATGACCTGCAATGGCGAGTGGGGAGGGTGAATCAAGCGAAAGGGGCCAAAGTCAGCTTCCAATCATATCACTCGCGGTGTGGCCCATAGCTGAGCGCTCGCAGCGGATTGGGTAGTATGTTGCATCACGTGCGGAATCGAACTGACCTTGAGAAGAACCTTTTTGCGGGTAGCCATGTTGAAGAAGGGCAAAGGGTTGTTGGGGGGAGCGGGGTGGGTGTGGATGAGGGTGCGGGGAGATCTACGGAGGCGAATGTGGAGACGATGCTGGGAGAGCAAATCGGTCGCAGTGGGTAGTGCGGGAAGGCGGCCTGAAGAGGATGGACCTAATTGTGGCAAGGATGCGGTGAGCTGTCCCCGTACGTGTGTGATATGAAGTCGCTCCGTCGTCTACTCACGATGCCTAGGCCGGTGGTGGTGGTGTTGGGTCCGGTGGTATCGCCCTTTCGCCTCCGTCTCGAGTCGATTTCCCTCGATCGCAAATGTGTGTGTGTGTGTGTGTGTGTGTGTGTGTGGATCTACAGGCGGGGCCGGCTGAGAGGGCCCTTGGGCCGCGGCAGGCAGTCGGCGGCAGGGGCGAGGGGCGGCACGGCAACCACGCGGGGGCTATTGCTCTCGTCATTGAGTCAGTCGTCAGTCAGCGACGCGGCTCACCCTTTTCGCACTCACCGTCACCCACTCAGGAGTGCCTGCCTGCCTGCCTGTACGCCCCGCCTGCCTCTCCGCCGCGCGTGTGGCCTGAGCGACCCACACCGACGGGCGGACCGTGCAGCCAAGGGCAATGAATGGCTGGACGACGCGCGCGGCACACACTCGCCTCACGCGCCTCCCTGCACGCACGCACACACACACACACGCTCACGCACGCTCACGCACGCTCACGCACACACACGCACACACCGCTCTCTCGCCAGCGTGACGGGCCCACGCAGCCAGCCGACCCTGGACAAAGGCGCTGTGCCTGCTAGCCGCCCCCGCCTTGCTAGGAATTGGCTCAAGTGGCCGCGAGAGCGAAGCATTACAGGCAGCACCGACGACGACGACGACGACGACGACGACGAACAACGACGACTGCCAGCTGCCAACGACGAAAAACAACGTGCGAACGAACGACACACCAACGACCATCCAACCGGGACGAACGACTGCGACGACGACAAACACACCATCATCTATCGCAACACTGCCACGGCTGCAAGGAAAACGCAACCAACGCCAGCTGGCATCGCCGCCGCGCAAAACACCTCAAGACGCTCCCTTTGGTTCCGTGACGGACGCTCCGTAATTCCCTCGTCTTCCGAATCTTCGCAACTGCCTCGACAGCTCCTGCGTTTTAGGACAGCGACGTCCCGGCCACTGCCCTAATTACGCAACACCTACGGCCGCGAGACGAATCGCCCCTGGAGCCCTCGTCCTCGCCTCTCCCGGCACAAACCCCCCCCCCCCCCCCCCCCCCCCCCCCCCCCCCCCCCCCCCCCCCCCCCCCCCCCCCCCCACCCCCCCCCCCCCCGCCCACCCCCCCTCCACCCCCCCCCCCCACCCCCCCCACCCCCCCCCCCCCCCCTCACCCCCCCCTCACGCAACCCCCCCCGCACTGCCCCAACACCGACCCCAGCCGCCCCCCCCCGCCC
>RRYC01000338.1:0-15728 GCA_004016185.1 Quambalaria eucalypti
GGTCACAAAAAACCAACCCTGCCGCCCCCCCCACCTGCCGCACGCGCGCGGCGCCCCCAGGCGCCGTGTGTTGATGTGTGAGAAGTGGGGGGGGGGGGGGGGGGGGGGGGGGGGGGGGGGGGGGGCGGAGATACGACGCGGTAGAGCCGACGATGAGTGAGTGAGTGAGAGACAGCCAAGCAGTCAAGTACAATAGGTCAGCAGCGAAGTGGTAGAAGCGCTAAGCATACAGCGCGGGCACGCGTGCCCACGGATGTGGACTGGACTCGCCACTCACATTCCCACACCATCAGCATCAACAAAGAGCTCCTCCCGCTCAACGATGAGTTCCCGCCGAATGAATTGCACGAGGTCGCGCATCGTCGTTGGGCGTGCTTCCGCTGAGGCTGGTGGCTCGACTGACGAAGGAGCGGGCACGGGCGCAGTGATACTAGGCTCGAGGGCAGCGCTCTCCTTCGAGGACGAGGAGGCGTGTCCTTGCGATTGTGATTGGGGTTGAGAGAGGGAAGTGTAAGCGGGGAGGGAAACGCGCTGTACCTTGTTGCGAGGGGGTGCGAGGAGTAGTTCTGTGCCGCCGCTGTAGAGGGGAGGGGAGGGGACGGCCGGGACGCAGAGAGAAGCAGAGCAAAGTAAAAGAGAGAGCGTAGAGAAAGGAGCAGCAAGCCCAAGGAAGGAGAGATGACGGTGAGCCTCGTGCCGTCCCATGGGATGGCATGCGTGAAGTGAATGCTGCCTGCCAGACAGGCAGGCAGGCAAGCAGGCATACATGCGCCGAACACTGCACTGCACTACACTACGCCACGGCACGCCACTCACCCAAACTCGAGCTTGATACGCAGCGACTCGCCCTGGCTCGAGGCGGCAGTGGTCGATGTCGATGCAGATGCAGAGGTCATGGCTGCGATTACACTACACTTGCGGTGCCCGTGGCAATAGATTACTCGGAGGTAGTCTTGTGGTTTTGCTCGGTGAGGGAAGGAAAGGAAGGAAGAATCGGCTGTATGCTCCAATTGAACTGAGTTCGGTCGGAGCGTCTTTGCTTTGATGAGCTGCGATAGGTCCAAGTGTGAGTTGAGGGAAGAGGTACCCGCTCGTAAACGCCTTTTGTTGGCTGTTGGCTGATGGGAAGCACACCCGGACGACCTTCCCGCAACTGGCCCACTTGTGCGCACCTTGGAAGCTTCCCATTTCCAGTCCCAATTTCTCCACACGCACGCACGCACGCATCAAACCGCCGCCGCGCACCTTATCCGGTCCGAGCTTGATGCGTCAGTAGGCGCGTATCAGACCTCGCCTTTGCCCTCTTTTCAAACTCCACACACACGACTCGAGCTGTTCAGACAAGGGTCTCGCATCGCCAGTCAGTCGAATCAGTCAGTCAGTCAGTCACCACGAGCATCCGGCTTGCGAATACTTGGCTGGTTGAGCGCTGGGCGCGCAGACTAGGGAGCATATAGCGTATGCAAGGGTAAACTACGGGAAGCAAAAGAGGGAAATCTACTATTGGATTTGGATTGCGTTGCGGCGAGGGAGACGAGGTGTGCGGATCCTTGTTCCCTACCGAAGCAAGTCTGTGCAATACTACACCACACTGCAGCTGACCATTACAACTTCTTGCCTGCCTGCCTGCCTGTCCGCCCAGCCATCCTGCTACATTTGGCGCTCGCGCTCGCTTGCGCACCGGCACCTTACTTCTTCTCGAGGAAGGCCTGGAGGGCGTCGAGGGACATCGACTTCGGCCTCTCAATGGGGAGACCGAGAGCACGGTCCCAGACGAGCTGGGGAAGGGCACCGAGAGCCCTCGAGATACCGAAGACGACGGTGAAGTACTTGAACTCGGTCATGCCGTACTCGTACAGCACGCAGCCCGAGGCGGCGTCGACGTTGGGGAAGGGGTTCTTGGTCTTGCCGTGCTCCTTGAGCACGCCAGGGGCCACACGCGAGACCTGCTGGACGAGCTGCACAAGGGGCGACTGCTGGAGCTCGGGGCGGGTGTCACAGAAGCGCGACAGGGCAGTGAAGCGTGGGTCGGGCTGGCGCAGCACGGCGTGGCCGTAGCCGGGCACGACGCGGCCCTGCTTGAGCGTGGCCCAGAGGTGCTCCTTGACCTGCTCGTCGCTGGCGTTCTTGCCGACGGCGTCCTGCATGCCCAGGGCCCAGCCAAGAACCTCCTGGTTGGCGAGACCGTGCAAGGGGCCGGCGAGACCGGCCAGGGCGGCCGAGTAGGACAGGTAAGGGTCCGACAGGGCCGAGCCGACCAGGTGGGCGGTGTGGGCCGAGACGTTACCGCCCTCGTGGTCACCGTGGATGGCAATGTAGAGACGGAGGTAGTCAGTCATGCCCTCGTTGTCGGCGTAGCCAATCATCTTCGAGTAGTTGCCGATCCAGTCCAGGCTCGAGTCGACGGCCTGCTTGCCGTCACCGCGGCCAAAGACGTTGTAGTAGATGCGGGCTGCGACGGCGGGGATCTTGGCAATGAGGTCGATCGAGTCGTCAAAGGTGGGTTGCCAGTACTCGGTCTTCTTGATGCCCTTGGAGTAGGCGGCGGCAAAGGCCGAGTCGTGGTTCAGGGCAGCGACGGCAGCCGAGAACTGGGTCATGGGGTCTGCAAAGTGGCGGACGGGGGCGATTTCAGAGTGTGTATTCGGTCAGAAAGTGACCTCGGGTTGCACCTTGGCGGCAAGTCAGGATTTCCGCCCCGCACTCGGCACTCACGGAGGGTCTTGGGGAAAGAGTCGATGATCTTCTCGACGTGGGCGGGGAGCTGTCCCTTGGCGGCGAGCTCCTGGGAGAGGTTCTTGGTCTGCTCGACGGTGGGGACCTGGCCGGTGAGGAGGAGCCAGAGCATAGCCTCGGGAACTAAGCAGAGAGAGAGAGTGGAGGGTGGAGGGATACTTTGTCAGTGGGTCTGCTGTGTGTACCGTCTCCACGCCCGCTGCACCCGCAACTCACGCATCTCCTTGCCGGCGTGGCCGAGGTCCTTGGCAGTGGGGAGGACCTTCTCGCAGTCAGGGATGGACTTGCCGTGGAAGGCAATTCCGCGCTCCGAGTCGAGGACGGATCCCTCCCAAAGCATAATCTTGAGACCGCGCATGCCACCGAGGAGGTTCTCGAGCTTGACCTCGCCGAGGGAAGAGTTGAGGTGCTTGGACTTGAGCTGCTTGAGCTGCTCCTGCTTGGCGGGGATGACCTCTGCGACGGCCTCCTTGAGGGTGGAAGCGTGCCTGACGGTCTGTGCGGCTGCTGCCCACTGGCGGGCGGGTGCAGCAGCGCGGAGGGCGGTGCGGGGAAGGGCGAGGGAAAGCATGGCTGGCGGACGGGTGTGAGTGGTGAGCCGTTTAGGGGAAGAGAGTGGTGAGTAGTTTGCTGCGGGAGGGGAGTTGCAGTTGGTGGGAGAAGGTAAGAAGTAGAAGGTGTCCAAAAAGCGCCCGGAAAGGAAAAAGGGCGGGGAGGTGAGCGGCTTAGGCGGGTAGGCGCGGGTAGGCAAGGTAGGCAGGCACAGACAGGCAGGCAGGCAGGCAGGCAGGACCCGAGCGGCGAAGAAGAGACGAGGGTCTGCACGCAGACGCCGAGGGCCCGCCCGCCCGTCCGCCCACGGACGCACCCACGCGGCTCTGTCCGGGTGAGAGAGCGATGAGGGTCAGGGCGGCAGTCGCGGTGCATGCCTGCGTGAGAGTGCCGTGTGCGCGAGCGCGTGTGCGTGTGTCCGAGCAGCGTCCAATTGTCCATCGTCCGCCTGGCTGCCCGTCGATCCGGCGCGCGTCATCCCAGGCGGGCGTCATCGGCTTCGGGTTGGGTGCCGGTTGCGCGTGCGTGCGTGCAAGTGCGAGCGCAAAGGGTGGGCGGATCGCCCCAGCCCGTGGTCCTACCGCGCGTTGGGCGAAAGAGACAATAGATAGACCGACCCCAGTCAGACCCAATCGGTCAGTGCGCGCAGGGCGTTGCTTCCTTTGGGGCCAAGAGTAAAAGTCAAAAGGGCACATCCAACAGGCCGGGCAGATTCCATTGGGTCCGAGATCGACACGCCCACGGCTCATGCCCACGCCTACGCCAGAGCAAAACAACACCCAACAGACATACGCACCCACGGCGTGCTCAAGTAATGCCCGCTTACAGCCGCAACTGGAACCAGGCCGCCAAGTCTGACATCCGACCGAGATATGGGCTTGTCAATGACTGGAGGCCGAGGTACAACGTCGCTCCTGGCTGTACGATCGGTCATCTGGGGTCCACGAATGGGTCGGTTACCGCCCCTAGTCAGTCGTCGTCCTTCGCACCTTCGGCTCCTCTTCACTAACCCAGATTGAGCAACCGCGACGATGACGACGACCACGACGACGCGCCTTTGTTCCTCCCCTTCTGCCCCTGTTTCGTGCGGTTATTGCCCCTCGGATCTTCGCACCCGAGGCCCGTGGCTCGCAGCATCAAAGTCACGTGACCATGTTCGGCTCCGAGGCTGTCCGTGCGCCGCCGCCGCCGCCGTTCGGACTTGCTCGGGGTCCATGCCCCTGTGTGGCAGGCCTGGCTCGTGAATTCAAAGTCCGGACGAGGGGGATGGGGGAAGAAGACGCGGGCGCCCGGCTAAAGCTGCGAAGCCGGAAGCCGTGCCGGACACTGACGCGCTTTCAACCCTGAGTTAGCAGCCCGCCCTGCGCCAAACCTCGGGCCAAGACACTGGGAGCAAGCAGACTGAGCTGAGCTTGCTTCTGTTTGACAGTCAATGCGGGGCTCATCTTGCCGACGCGGTACACAACGTCGGTACAAGGCACTGAGTGTATCTGATCGCATCGCATCGCTACCGCACGAGGGCGCACCGTCTGGCGCATGTCTGGCGCACGTCTGTCTGCAGTCTGGTCGCCGCCTCCGCCCCCGCATTCCGCGTCTTCTTTGTGGGGTGGGATACAATAATGTGAAAGGTCCTCTTCAGCGAGTGAGAATGCGAGCCACTCCGTCGTCGGATTCTTTGCTCGCTGGTTCGCGGCCACGCCCACACCGCCTCACTTGCCCCACTCACGGACTCGACCACCTCTTCCTTTCCGTACCTCGTCTGACCTAATTTGATCCGACCCGGCGTGATTGCACACAGTGAGTCCACCCTTGCGCCACTTGCACACCTACCTTGCTACCCCGCTCTCACCCCACGCTCCTAGATAGCCGGCCCTTACTTATATCTTCCTTCTTTACCCCGCAACCATGATACGTACCCTTCCGTCCCCACCTGCGATTCCTTTCTCCCGTCCTCCCCTTCCGCAGCCAGTAACTTCCCCCCGTAGACACCCACATACCCGCGCAAGCCCCTTGCACCCTGGCCCACCATGCCATCCGCAACCATTACCCCCGCCACAACGACGTACGCCCCCCTGGGCACGCCAAAGGGCGCTCCGGGCGCACCCGCTCCCCACATCAGCCTCCCCATCCCCATTGGCGACGTCGCCATCAACACCTCCAAGGACATTGAGGCCGCACGCCAAAAGGCCGCCTTCGACCCGACAAAGATTGAGGAGATTATTCGCGATGGCCGCATTGACAATGACTCGCGGAAGAAGATTATTGATACCCTTGACAAGGACGAGGTCTTTGGCGACTGGAAGAAGCGGATGTGAGTTGCGGAGCGACGTGGCGGCGCTGTATGCTGCACCCCGAACAATCAATTGACCTATATACCTCGCACGCCTCGCCCACCTCGCTCACCTCGCCCGCCCTACCAGGCTACACATGAACCGCGAACAGCAAATGACAATGTCCCACCGTGCCTGCCGTCGCCTCCTCGAAATCGCAGAGCGCGACGAGTGGGACACCCAGGAGATCATCGAGGCAGCCATCTCTCTCGACCTCCAGTCCCCCGTCACCATCCACTGGGTCGCCTTTGTCCCCGTCATCATGGGTCAGGGCTCCCCTGAGCAAGTCGAGCGCTGGGGTGGTCGTGCCATGAACCA
This sequence comes from Quambalaria eucalypti, assembly GCA_004016185.1. Lineage (NCBI taxonomy): Eukaryota > Fungi > Basidiomycota > Exobasidiomycetes > Microstromatales > Quambalariaceae > Quambalaria > Quambalaria eucalypti. The sequence continues at coordinate 5,937 of RRYC01000338.1, forward strand.
CGAGATCCTCGGCGCCTACCTCCAGACGGAGCTCGGACATGGCACAAACGTTCAGGGCCTCGAGACGCTCGCCACCTACGACGAGGAGGCCGACGCCTTTGACATCCACTCGCCCACCCTCACTTCGACCAAGTGGTGGGCCGGTGGATCGGGTCTCACCTGTACCCACGGCATCGTCCAGGCTCAGCTGATCATCAAGGGCAAGCGCTACGGCCCGCACCTCTTCTTTGTCCCCATGCGCTCCCTCGAGACCCACGAGAAGCTACCTGGCATCATTGCTGGTGACATCGGACCCAAGACCTACGGTGCCTTTGGTGGTCTCGACAATGGCTGGGTCCGCTTCGACCACGTCAAGATTCCTCGCGACAACATGCTCGGCAAGCACGCTCACGTGAAAAAGGGCGGCGAGTACGTCAAGCCCCCTTCCGACAAGCTCTCCTACGGAGGCATGATCTTCATCCGCTCCCAGATGATTGACCGTTCCGGCTGGATGCTGTCCCGTGGTATCACCATTGCCACGCGTTACTCCCTCGTGCGCCGTCAGTTCCGCGACCCAGACGCAAAGCCGGGCGACATTGAGCGTAGCGTCTTGAGCTACCCGTCGCTCAACCGCCGCCTGATGCCCATTCTCTCCAAGTCCTTTGCCTACATCATTGCCGGACGGCGGATGCGCGTCCTCTACGAGGAGATGGCCGGTCAGCTCGACGCAGGCGACACGACGCTCCTCGCCGATGTGCACGTCGCCTCGTCGTCTCTGAAGGCTTACTGCACCAAGCAGACCCTGGACGCCATCGAGGAGTGTCGCCAGGCCCTGGGTGGTCACGGTTTCCTTGCATACGCCGGCTACACCAACCTCATGACCACCGAGGCGCCCACGGTCACCTACGAGGGCGACAACTACGTTCTTGCACAGCAAGTCGGCCGCGCCATGCTCAAGATTGCCAATGACCGCAGCGCAAACGTCACCAACACGACGGACTTTGTCCGCGCCATTGACACGCCCGGCGCCGTCCCCTACAAGGCGCCCACCACTGCCGAGGAGTGGCTCCGCCCCGAGGGCTGGACGGGCGCCCTGCGTCTGCGTGCCGCCCGCCGCGTGGCTGACCTCAAGGCCGACGTGGCCTCGGGTAGGCGCTTCGTCGACCTCTCGTGGGAGTGCGTCGAGGTCGCCAAGTCGCACGCCGAAGTCGTCGTCAATGCCTGGTTCACAGAGGGCGTGCAGCAAGACGCCGAGGCCTACGGCCCCGACGCAGCAAAGTGGCTGTACAAGCTCGTGGCCCTCAACGGCCTCATCTCCGTCGCGCGGGACCTTCCCCCGCTCATCCTGCCCTCGGGCGGCGGCGGCCGCCAGCTCGCAGGCTACGCAGACAACGCAGCGATCCTCGGCCCGCAGAGCGTCCTCGCCCTGGAAAAGGCCACGCGGCAGCTCGTCGAGGAGCTCCTGGGGCAGGCCATCCCCCTCACCGACGCGTTCGGCTGGTCCGACTGGGAGCTCGGTTCTTCCCTCGGACGCAAAGACGGTCGCGTCTATGAGAGCCTCATGGCCGAGGCAGAGGGAAACCCACTCAATCACAAGTCCCTGGGAGACTCCATCGACCACGTTGGAGTATACCAGTACGGCGACCCCGAGACGGGCAAGTACATCAGCGAGACGTTCAAGACGGAGCTCAAGCCCTTGTTTGAGGCGGCGGGCCGGAGGAGTTCCGACGGACCCATTCGCGGGAATGGCGCCAAGTTGTAGAAAGACCTTTGCAGGGGAGGCGAGAGAGAGGAAGAGTCTATTTATTGGGTTCCATTTGAAATACATACACCATGTGCATAGCAGCAGCATATCCCCCTTGCTTGCAAAGAAAGATTGCGCCGGTGTGCGCGCGCCCTCTGCTTTGTCCGGTGCTTTTGCTTCGAGTGTCGTGTAAATTGCAAACGTGTCTAAACAGCCACGGAGGGCCATCTGCCCGATGCTCAGAGGAAGAGAGGCTAGCGAGTTGGGGGTCTCCTTTCCCCTCCCTTTGAGAGGAAGAGGATGGGAAAGCTCACCACCGTCGGGATCGGTGCTTCACGTTAAAGTCAAGAGCAACGACGGGCAGTATGAACGGGGAAATGCGCGAGTTCTGGTGAGGGTCGAGACCCTTCCGCGTATGTATACATTGCGCTGCGCCGTTGGCTCTCAACTGGGACAATGGTGTAGTGGTATCACGTGTGCTTCGGGTGTTTCACATCCGGGCGGTTTCCGCCATTGGTTTGTACAAGGTCTCCGGTTCAATCCCGGATTGTCCCCTTCCTTTTTGGCTCTTCCATTTTTGATGTTCTTCTTCTCAGCCTTATCCGCCGATGTCATCAGATGTAAATGTACGGAAGTTGGGATGGGAGGGACATAGCCCTGCCCGAGCTAGCTCTGAAAGGAACTTCACCACGGCGGCACCCCGCCGCGCCACCGCGCTCCCGCAGTCAGTGCCCGACTCTTCGCCTTCCCCTCAGTCCATGCTTGGCGCGCCCTCCTGCGAGAATCCGGCGACCAAGCATCCAGGCTACGTGAACCGAGTCTTACCCACCAAAAAGCAAGCGATGCTTTCCGTTCTGTGTGGGGCGTGGAGCCGCCTGACCGCACAGCTGTGCTGGGAAGCCCTCCTACCGCGAGACGCCGAGTTGCGCGCGCGTACGAGTGACGCCCTGCAGTACTTGTATTGTATCGGAAATTGGCATTTGCTCCTGGTTCTCGTTCCTCAGGAACATTTCCGAGTTTCAAAAGCGCAACCTTTGTCAAATGGAGTGACTTATCCAAAAGTACAAAAGTCTAAGAATGCACTCGAGCGACATGCCGTCTCGTGGCAGTCTGTTCCCCTGGCATCTTCACTTTTGTCACCTCTATTACCGTAGTCACCTCCTGTGGTAATGTACGCAACGAATTTCCGTTACATTCCGACATAATGACGCTTTCGATTTCGACTGTTGTACAACCATCAACTCCATCCATCAACTGCTCCCACTCCCACCCTCGCCATCGGAGCTCGTCTCTTCGCCAATCTTGCCCGTCTTGACAATGTTTGCCTTGAGCTCGACCTCGACCTCCTTGCCGAAGCGAAGGAGGGTATCCAAGTCGTCTCCGATGAGGGAGACGTCTACGCCTGCATTCCACTTTGGGTAGGAGCCAACTTTGATGCCGAGGGGCTTTGTCTGTGCTACGAGCTTGTCGAGGTAGGGTGCAATGCTTGATTCGGGCATCTGTGTGGATAGAGTGGAGCGGAGCAAATAAGGAGTGCATGAAGATTGAGTTTTATGGGCGTACGCGCGCGTGGCCACCACGGGCTACGCACCTTTGTGTGGACGAGAACGCGGTTGGGGCGGGGCTTATCCTTGTCGAGGGGGATGTAAGGCTCGAGGCCATCTAGCAGTGCTTCGAACAGTCTCGGTACACCGGGAAGGATGTGTACTTTACCAGCGACGCGTACGACGGGCACCCAGAGTTCCTCGGTGGGGAAAATGACGTCTACGGTCGTGCGGCCATCTGCGGCGCTGGGGAAGAGTGCCATTCTCTTGCGTGCGGTGATCATCTCCTCGGTCTGCTTCTGGCTGTATGTCCTCGTCTTGTTGATCTCATCCATGCGGCGTAGCACCTCGCTATCATACTGCAGCGGTACCGCGCCAAATGCCTTTCCGATGGACTCGTACGTAATGTCATCGAAGGTGGGGCCAATCCCGCCGCTCGTCACAACAAAGTCGTACCGTTCTGCCATCCTCCGCACGGCCTCGCCAATCTCCTCTTCGTCATCGGCGATGACCTCGATGCGCTTCAGCTCGATACCGCGATTGAAGCAGAATTGCGCGAGGTAGTGCGAGTTCGAGTCCTTGGTCTTGCCATTGAGGACCTCATCGCCGATGATGAGACATGCGGCCGTGTTGACGTGCTTGCCTGGGCCGAGGGGCTGCGAGTACTGCCCGACGTCGCTCTTGGGGAACTTGGGTGGGGGGAAGGACAGCGTAGACTGCTTTGGCTGTGCCGCCGTTGGAGCGCCATTCCCTCCGGTAGAGGACATACTTTTGCGATTCAAGAGGGGACTCGAGGTGGTGGTGGTGCTGGTGGGTGACAAGTGGAGGTGAAGTGCTGTGAGGCGTCTGCGCACGGTGTGGTAAGAAGCGATGCGTGATGGAAGGACGCCGCTCATCTAGGCGGGCTGGTCAACGAGTAGGCGAGGAGAGAGAGCGCAGGAATGATGGTGATGGTGCCAGACTGAGTTGAAAGGGACTGTAAGGAAAGGAAAGGAAGGAAGGTGGTGCGGGAATGACTGGGCGAGGACCTGCCGTAAGCCGCGTGGGCCCAAGCGCGGAAGGAGCAGACGCGCGTCGCACGGACGCGCGGCAACCTCGAGGCAGAGGGGGATCGTCTTGGAGGCGTACCAGTATTCATGGTGACGGTTTCGCAATTCGCCCACCCAGCAATCTTCACTTGCATATGCAGTTGCCAGTACAGAGCCATGGAGATCCTCAGGAATGACGGACCACAGCAGCAGCAGCCGTGCTAAAGCATGGCAGCCAGCCCCTCTTCCTGCTCACCCTCTTCCAACCTTTCCCCCCTCTTCTTGCCCACCCAGGCCTCCATGGTCCCCACTGAAAGCGTCCTTTCACACTTACACAGCATATCTACAACCCCGTCGCCCCTTTTCAGCTGCCGCTCGTTAAGCGTACATGAATGCTGCTGGTCACGTGGAAACGCCGAATGGCCCTCCTCGCGGCGGAAAGAGCGACGCGTCCCCGTCCCGTCATTTGGAACAAGGACACATGGGCTTCCAAGGGCCCGTGCCCGTTGAATGCGAAAAGCCGCTGATCCAAAGATCTGCGTCGAGCAGTGTCTCTCCGAAGACCCAATGGAACGGCGCCACGCTGCAGCGCACAATACCGGCTACGCCGAGTTCCAGCGGCTGGACATACCTTACCTGGAGTCCAAGAGTCCAAGGAAACTGTCAGGCTCGTCCGCCCAAAGTATGTATGATCGCATTCTGATAGTATCGAACAAGGAGCGTAATGCACTTTCTCCCTCGGAAAGAGGTGCATGGCGAACCCGCTTCAGCGATAGAGTATTGCCCGCACTCTATCACCTACGACCTTCCCTTCCTCTCCTTGTCCCTCCCCCTCTCCCTCTCCGCCGCAGACTGACCCCCCTCCTTACCCGCCCCACCACCGTTCCCACCACCGCCACCGAGAAGCATCGGCCCCCCACTCCCTCCAGTAACAATCATTCCCATTCCCATTCCCATCATGCCCATCCCTCCCCGCCCAAGCGGTAATATCGGCAGAGGCATCTCCACCGTGAGACTCTCCTCCGATGGGGTTCGCGGCCTCTCGCGCGTACGTGGGTCCCTCGGCGGAGGAGGAGGACCAGGCTGCAGTCCAAGGATACGCTCGTATTTCGTGAGCTTAGGCGGGGAGCGGGGTTTCCCGTGGCTGTGGCTGTGGCTGTGACGGTGGCCGTGGCCGTGGCTTTGAGAAGAGCGGGCGCTCCGCTGTGAGGAAGCGGGCGACGGCGGGGCGTGCGACGACGCCGTAACGTGTCTCTCCCTACTTGGACTCGCACCCTCACCCCCACCCCCACCCACGCTCGCGCTCGCGCTCGCACTCGCCACCGAGCTGGAGCGCTGCATCCTTGGACCCGCGGGTTTCCCAACGCCAACACCAACACCGGCACCGGCACCGGCACCGGCAGCGACGAGGCGCAACCCCGTATCCTGACTTCTGCTGCCTACCATTCTCTGTGCACCGACCGCTGCAGACGAGGAGTTCAAGGATGACGACGAGAAAGCAGGAAAGTACCCCTCGCGCTGCCAACCCGCAATGGGCATGCCCTGTCCGCGGAGCTGCGCGGCCGTGGTCATGCCCGCGCTCATGCTCGGAGAGGGAAGCAGCACTGAGCTACTACTACTGCTGCGGGAGGGCGCGTGCGCGTGCGGGTACGTGCGCGCTGGCGCCTCCTCTTTCTGCTGTGCCTGCGGACGGTATGAACCCGGCACATCAAAGGTCAGACGCTGCCCCTTGACTCTGTACCAGCTCTGAGCCTCTGCGTCGCTCCCTGCCGTACTGGGTCTGTGCTGCGGGCGATCACCCTCGCCCTCGCCAGAGAGGGACCGTTTCTGCTTGAGCGTGACCATGCCCGTGCCCGTGCCTGTGCCCGGCGGTGGCGCCTCCAGATCCGCGTCCCGACGGTGACCCTTGAACTTGAACCAGGACTGCACCTCCGCGGTGCTCCCCGCTGTGCTGGGTCTTCTCTGCGGGCGGTTCTGACCGCGGCCGTCGTCATCGCTAGAGGGCGACCCCTTGTGCTTGAGCGCGCCTGCCGCGGGCATCTCGGCGTCAAAGTCCCGATGACGCTGACCTTTGAACTTGAACCAGCTCTGTACCTCCGCGACGCTCCCTGCCGTGCTTGGCCTTCGCTGCGGGCGCTCGCGCTCGCGCTCGCGCTCCTCCTCGGCAGAACCAGAGAAGGAATGATTCTTCTTCATCGCGCTACCCGCGTCCGCGTGTGCATGTCCAGTACTCGACCCGCTTGTCTTGCGTGCGCGGCGTGGACCCCAAGGGAGGTGCACGTGCACGTGATGGTGGTGGTGATGCTCTCTTTCCTTGTCCTTGCGCTCACTCTCCTTCCCCTTCCCCTGCGCCTGCGCCTGCACCTGCGCCGGTACGGCACCCTCCATCCCCAGCCCAAGCTCAGCGATAAGATCCGCTCGCTGCGGGCTGCGCTCGATATCCTTGGGCGGCAACGCTTTCCCAAAGACGGCTTTGCTCCCCCGTGCATAGGCGTCCTCGACTGGCACCGTCGTTGCCATCGTCGTGGTGGTCGTGGTCGTGGTCGTGAGGGAAGGCCGACGAGGCGTCACCCTCCCATCGGAGGGGTGCGACTGCACGAACGGCACGGTAGGATCAGGCCGGAGCAGTGCCTGGCGTGGAGCGGTATCCTGCGCCGGCGGGATGTACTGCGAGATGCGGGCCTGTGCCATTGTCGGTCTGCGCTCGTCCAGCGCTGGGCCGGAGGGCGCAATGCCCCGCGAGGTGGAGAGGTTGTGTCTCTCCCATGAACTCGTCGTCTGCGGCTGGGATTGCAGCTGCAGCTTGAAGGAAGGCGAGTACGCAAAGGACCTCCTCCCGCCACCGGGGGCGAACGGGTCCGCCTCAGTATCAGAAGCGTACCCAGGCCGAGCACTATCACCTAGTTGAAACTCAGGCCTCCAATGCATCCCCGCCCCACAAAGACTATCCAGCTGCTCCGTCGACTCCGAGTCGTACTCCTCTTCCATTTCCTGCCTCTCCAGGGGAGCATTACCCCCTCTTCCATAAATGTCCCATGCTGTGCGCGGACGCATATTCGGTAGACTCCGCTGTTCCCGGATTTCGGCGGTTTCGTCCTGCGAAGGCGAAGGCGAGCCCTGCGCGGGGGGTTCTTCCTGCATGGGAGAGATCGACGGCGTGACGTCTTCCTCGCGGAGGGGCGTCAACGCAGGGGGAAGGAGCGTATCTGTTTTCTTGTGTGGCGGGCTCGTGCCCGCGCCCGCACCCGCACCCGCAGCGAGGAGATGATGCTGCGGTAAGTCTAGGTGCCACCCTTCTCTGCTGCTGGAAGGGCGCTCGTCAGCGCCTGCCGTCGACGTGGACCGCCTGCCCTGGTCCTGTGAGGGACGGTCTTGCCCCGCTGGCCGGTACGTGCGGCTGTGCGCCGGGCCGCCGGCGGCGGCGAGATCTGTGGTGCTTCGAGGCGTCGGCCCAGGGTCGTGCAAATCAGCATGCGACACAGTCAGGCGTGCTCCGTACTCGCTCCGCGCACTCGTACGCTGGTCCCCACGTTGAGCTCGCACAAGATCAGACTCGCTCGAATCCGAGTCCGGAAGAGCGATGCCACTACCCAGAACAGGGCGGAACCAATCCAGAGACCCACTTCGTCTCGATGGTCGCGTAAACAGACTCCCAATCTTGCCCGCGAGAGTCACGCTATCGTTGCTTGTGCCCGACTCGGTCGTACCTGATCGTCCTCGTCCTCGGCCACGGCCACGGCCCGACGACGACGACAACGCGGTGACACCGCCGTCTTTCGAGTGCCTTCCCGCGCTCATTTCCGGCTCTTCCCCTGCCCGGCTCCTCGTAATAGCCCGCAGCGCAGACTCGTCCAAGCTCGTCTTGGGGAGCATATGTACCGCTCTGAGCTCGAACCCAGGCCCACTCCGGGAGACAGCATGCGAGGAGCGCTTTGGCGTGGGCGTCGTCGGGCTAGGGGGAAGCGCCATCGCTTCTCCCTCTGCGCTGGCGCTCCCGGGACGATCTCTGCGCAGACGTGGCGCGGGCGTCTTGATAGCTAGCAAGGAAGTGAGCGAGCGCTTTCCTCCCGGCTTGCCCTTCTCCGTCCCACTCGGGCCTTCATCGATGTTGACGGTGTCCACGGGACCGACCCGTGCCCCAAACTCACTCGTCCCGCCCTCCTCACCTTCTCCCTGCAGATGCGGGTAAGCCGACAGGCGCAAGAGGTCCGGGCTAGAGCTCGAATTCGAGAGAAGGTGTGCGCGGGTGGGCGGCGCTTCGGTTCTGTGGGGGCGACTGCTCTGCTGCGGAGCGGGAGGCTCTTCTGGCGTGATGCGGTTCATGCTGCCGTGCCCGGCGCGAGTGGCGAGTGGCGAGTCGCGAGGGACGAAAGGGGACAGCGAGGTGGAGAAGGCAGATGGAAGCGTCAGTGTCTCCCGCCGCGTGCGCAATCAGTGGATGTGGACAGATGGATGAAACTAGAGAGCTGAAGTGCAGAGGCAGGACCAAGAGTCAGCGGGACACCTTCACCACGAGAAGGGTGTATCTGCCACACTCTTCCCAGCCGACTCCCGAGGCCAAGCTTCGAAGCGCTGAAACTGAGACCCGGATCCGCAGCTCAAGAAGACCTCTTCGCCGTGGGCCGGAACTCGGACGCACGGACTGAAGAGAAGCAGAGAAAGAGAACATGAAGAGCTTAGGTATTATCAACGAGGAACGTACGCCGAGGCGCGGGTCCAAGGGCAGCGTAGTGTCTGGAACCGATGTGCGGTCCGCTCTCCGTACCACTTTGCCGTGCCTCGTCGTCGTGCCTTGCACTTTGTGTGTGGCTGTGTGGGGCGCGGATATACGCGCGCTAGTACTGCTTCGATATTGTACGGTGCGGGTCCTCTGGCGGTTCCGGCGATGCGGGTCCAAGAGGTAAGAGGGAGCGAACGGGCAAAGACATGATGGATGGGAAAGAAAAGAGGCAGAGACAAGATAGATGGAAGAAAAGAAGATCCGAGACGGAACGCAAGGAAGAGAAAAGGAGAAGAACTTGGAAAAAGAAGAGAAGAGGAAAAAGGAAGAGAGGAAGAAGACGAGGAAAAAAAAGTCTCTCACAAGCCTCTTTGTTGGCCCGCCGCACTGCCATTGCCATGTGCGACAGCATTCGTCTTGGTCGGTGAAGAGATGCCCATGAGGACCGCTGCGTCCTTTGCCGTCAGTTCGCCGGGGTTCTCTCTTGCCCTTGCGCGCTGTGTCCGCGCGCGCGAGGTGGGCGAGGGCGGCCGCGGGGGCGGGTTCATCTTCTGTGCTTCCTTGAGGGAAATGGTGGCGTTGTTGTAAGACGAGATGACAGGGACTGGGGGGGGGGGGGGGGGAAAAAGTAGTAAGGGTGGGGGGAGAAGTCAGGGCGCAACAAAAAGGCCAACTGGGGTTTGGGCCCCACCCCCACACAGCTGTGACCCCCCCCAATCGTAGCCTTCAACAGGCCCTTCACCCCCCCCCGCCAAAAACCGGGGGCGTGGAGTGAAA
>RRYC01000339.1:0-26307 GCA_004016185.1 Quambalaria eucalypti
ACGCACGCACGCCACGCCACGCCCCAATGCTCCACGTTGCACCACCAAACGCGGTCCACGCAGTAGGGCCCGCGCGGAAAAGGCCACTGCACTTCGGAATTGCTGTGACCCGTCATCCACCAACGGCGCGCAGAAAGAGTATGTCTTCCGCCTCGCCATCAGGCCTGACCCAGGCACAAGGAAGAGGCATCTTCGTGTGCGGAATGGCATGCAGCGCCCGTGAGATGCTTGCCATTCGGCGTCAGGCGATGGTGCGCCATGCCTGCCGCCGGCATTGCCTGTGCATCTCGCCTTGCTATCGCCTGAAAGAGGCTCCCGCATCAACTCTCCATCTCAGCGTCGTCGACCTGCTTTGCCGTCCCCTCGGGCTCGGCTTCGGCCTCGGCCACGGGCTCCGGCTCCGGTTCAGAGTGAACAGACGCAGATGCAGAAGCGGACGACTCGGCTACACCTTTGAGCCAACCGCTGATAGCCGACGATGCCTCGAGGCTCCTCGCTCGACCGCTTAGGGCTTCATCGCTGCCGAAACCCTCTTTCCTCTTGCGAGGGAGGGGAACCGCAGCGGAAACAGGCATAGCGGCAATACGCGCCTCAAAGTCACTGGGGACGGCTCCGTCCCTCTTGGGGGCGTCGACGTTTCTCCGGCGTCCCGGCGAGTGCTTATCGGTATCAGCAATGTCATCGCCCGCGTCTCCGCCGCGTGGACGCACTTCTTCGTCCTGCGTGCCTTCTCCGACTGGTCCTTTTGGTGACGACGACCGTTGGTCCCTGTCCTGCGCACGCTGAGGCGGGCCTTCCTCCCCGTTGCTTGCCGGAGCAGCGATCGCACCCTGACGTGCGCGAGCTGGTGACGATGGGTCCGCTCCCGGTTGGGTAGGTAGATGCGAATGCGAGTGTACCCTGTGGACGTGCGCATGCCCATGCGGCCCGTGGGTGTGCACACCAGGAGGATGGTGATGATGGTGGACATGCGGAACAATACCATGAGGAGTGTGGTGGTGATGATGAACGCCCGCAGGGGGCAAGGGCAAAGCGATGCCAGCACTTGCCAAAACCGTCTCGGTCTTCCTGAGGAGGATGTCCAAGCGGCGCTTCTCTTCCACCAGTTCCAGATGATGCTGCACGACCTCTGCCAGCCATTGCTGCGGAGGGACGGCATGTACATGCTCCGAAGAGGGAGGGTGTGTATGGGGGACATGTGCATGTGCATGTGCATGATTGACGGTGGGTAAGTGGCGATGATGATGGTGATGGTGATGATGCGGAATCGCCGACGAGGTCGAGGCTACGCTGCTAGGCGGTGGTGGTGGTCTCTGAGGAGTCTCCTTGGCAGAGGTGCGCGGTGCCACGCTTGCTGGTGCGGCGGTCGAGGGGGCCCCGTCTTTTGTCCGACTGTCCTTTGGCGAGGGTTTCGACCGCTTGGATGGTCGGTCTTCGGCGTCGCCATCTGTACCGAGGGCTCGACCTTGTCCTGCTCCTGCTGCCGCGGCGACCTGAGCCCGAACCTTTTCCCGACCAACCGCACTTGCCCCAGCAGGTTGGTGATGATGGTGATGGTGATGATGGTGGGGATGGGGCCGCGGGCCATCTGCGGGGCCACGGGGCGATGCTGCTGGCTCTGCTCCTCCGGGACCACCACTGGTATGCACGGCAATGAGTGTCATGGCTGCCTCGTGGGCTTGATCCGATTGCGTATTGGGTCCCGGCGCACCATTGCTGGCCTTGGCACCCCGATATGCAGTGGATGCTCCGCCGACAGACTCAGCGGCCGTGGATGCAGCCTCCTCTTCGATATCGGGCTCCCTTTCCCTATGTGTGGAGGCGCCCGCGGTGCTGCTTGGGCCAGCGAGGGCGGTGTTGTTGTTGCTGTTGTTGTTATTGTTGTTGTTATTGGACGTTGCTGCCGCGGGCGCGTTGGCGCCAGAGACACGCTTGCGACGCTTAATGACCGTCTTGCGCATGCCCACGGGTCGAGCAATGCCATGGAGCTTGTGATAAAGGCCTGCAGGGTAGGGGAGGCATGAAAAAAAGAAGGCGATGGGAGTTTTATAGTGGTGATTGAGGGAGCGACGATGATGAAGGGGGAGGGGGAGGGGCGGGGTATGAGTAGGTCGAATGTGTCGTGTCAGTGAGGGTTGATTTGGTCAGGGTTCACCAGCTTCTGTCACGCGACGCTCCCTCTTTATCAGATCCGACAAGAGCGAGGGGGCAGACAGGCAGGCGCGCCGCGCCAACGAATGCCCGATGCGCCTGGGAGCACTGTGGCTGTCGCGCCTGTCTTTCCGCCGCCGCCGCCGCCGCCGCCGCCCCCGCGCGCGCGCCAATGGGGACTCGTCCGGCTCCTCTTCACTGAAGCGCAGGCGCAGGGAACCGACACTCACCGCAAGCATTACAAATGTTGTTGCCATCCTCGTCGCGCCTCCATAGCGGCGTCGTCGTCGTGCCGCAATTCGTGCATCGCAGAGCCCCAAAGACGCCACCAACTCCTCCGCCGACTGCGCCGTTGCCTGCGCTGCCGACATCACTGCCAGGAGCAGGCGAGGGAGCATGAGATTGCCGAGAAGTCATGTGCGGACTCGTGCCCGATCGTTGCTGAGCTCCGTCACGAGCGGGCGATGTGTTTGCCACGACGCCCGACGGGTTACCATTGTCGCCCTTGCCGCCGCCTGTACCCGCCGAGGTGTCTGATTCCGCCTTGGGTGGCTGAGCAGACCCGATCCGTGGCTCAATGACAAATTGACCCGACTTGACAGCGTGAGCGAGGTTGTTGTTGTACGCTGGACAACCAGAGCACGATTCGGTCCCACCCGTGCCATTGCAGAAGCCGCCGCCTGGGCAAGTACCGTGTGCTGGCGGCAAAGGGTTTGCGGGCGCAGCCTGTACTGCAGCAGCCGTCTCCGGCGGTGGTGGCTGCGGTGAATGCGACCGATTTGTTGATGGTGACGGAGAATTGCGAGCGTGGCCGGGGGCTCGCGGTGGTGCTGCGTGAGTGAGATGAGAAAAGGGAGGCGGCAAAGGGCGCAACGATGCGTGTATGCGCGTGTGTGAGCAACAGTGTGATTGGCGCTGCGTCCTCTTGGCACATCGGCGTTCAAACTTACCCAGGTGGCCACCACTCATCTCATTCGCCTTCTCAGCGCCATGCATCGGGGCAAGACCCCGGGGGTCTGCATGCGCATGCGCATGTGGCTGATGAGGCGGGTAGAAAGATCCTGGTGGCGGCGCAGGCGCAGGCGAGCCACTTATTCTCCGACCTGACGGTCCTGCGTGAGCAGATGCAAGCCGGGGAGACTCGTAGGATGGGTGGCGCGAGCCGGGAGAGGCGGACGGTGGATGTCCTAGAGAAGAAAGGCTAGGGAGGTTGACGCGGTGAGGAGCATTGGGAGGCGGCCTCGGACTTGCACCATAGCTCGGTGCAGAGGGGCCGTCGCTGAAGGGAGATGCACGGCCGTGCGGCGAAGAGTGGTGGAGAGCTTCCAGGGGCGGCAGACGGTACGCCGGACGATCGAGGCTCATGGAGGATAACGGCGGTGGCGGGGGCGGGGGCGGCTGAGTTGGTGAAGAAGAAGCAGACCTCATTGAAAAGTCTTTTGACAATGCTTGAACGGGTGCAGACGTCGGAGGGATGAGTGGCGTAGGGGCAATGGCCGCGGATGAAGGTGCAACCGGTGCCAAATTGCGGGGTGAAGATAGCATGGACCGAGCCCTACGTCCCAAAGCTGAAGCGCGGGAAAATTGGTGGCGGGCGAGGGTTCGGCGGTATCAGCGCCGGGTCCTCGATTTTGGTAAGCCGTATTGTGAGTCGTCCCCTTCAGAGGTGCAGAAGGTGGTGGGCTGGCTGGCAAGGCCGCGGGTGTTTCCAAGAGAGAAAAAAAAAAATTATGAGTAGTTTGTCGTGTCCAAAGTGTTGCGATGACAGAGTAGACGAGTGCAAGTGTAAGGGATGGGACTTGAAGGAGCTTTGACGTTGCGGTGAGGATGAAAAAGTTGCGACGGTGCGCTTGCGAGGGCGAGCAATTCCAGAGTCTGTATCCGAGTACAGGCGGCGATGCTTGATGGATCCGCGTGTCCTCGATTGGTAAGGAGGCGCTTAATCAAGCAAAACGGAGTGTGACGGCAAAGGGGGAAGATCTTGGCCGATACGAGGCGCGCGCCTGAAACGGCCCGAGAGGAAGGAGGGGGGTTGATAAGATTGAACTACGCTGGGACTAGAGCTGAGTGAAGCGAGCTTGATCAGGATTGGGGATTGAGAGGTCGAGCAGGGGAGGAGAGGGACACAGTAGCTCAGTCAGAGGCGAAAGTGGCCCGTCGTTGCAGACTGAGCGCTCGAGCGTTTCTCGTCTTCGTCGTCGAGTGGCTGGCTGGCTGCAGGGCCCAAGCGTGGCTGAGGCAGTGTGTCGTGTCCGAGCCGTGGAGAGTGCGGGTGGGGGTCCGGGCTACGTCGTAGCCCCACCTGACCCGTGAGCGATTTTTTTCTTCTTCTTTGTTTGTACAGTAATTACTAGGCGAGTGGCGTGGCTGAACCTTTGTTCGCGTGAGAGGACGGCCGGCAAGAAATGAATGAAGTGAGGATTAGAGGCTGGCGGACCACGAAGATTGATGAGGGGGGATCGCCACGCGTCGATCGATGATAGATCGGACGATTGGGCAGCGAGAGTCGGGGAATTGCAGTTTGGGGCGGGCTAGGCGATGCTGGTCAAAAACGGATGCAAATGTTGCGGGAGAGGAGATCCGCTCGGCCCCAAGTCGCGACGGGTTGTCGGTGCTAAGGACCGGTGCTCGGTATGAGCTTGCATGGTGGGCCACGCCACGCACGGAAAAGGGCGGCTCCACACACACACGCGCGCACACACACACATTCACTCAGAGCAGACTGGCGACCGGATGCAATTGATCCCTCTTCGGTCTCGAAGTCCTTTGTGCTCGGCTTCGAAGCTGAGTTTACTTACTCTGCGCTGTGCTTGTGCTGAGAGCAAGGAGCGAATCTTCTCCTCTTGCTGTGCGAGCGATTGCGTCGCGGAGCCAAGTGGGGCCGGAACGAGCTGATGCCCCGCCAGGCCAGGCCAGGCCAGGGCTGAAGCAAAGCCAAGCAAAGCACGCGCAGAACCGCCGTCTGTTTCGTTGTGCAGATCGACGATTGAGGGGCGGCGGGAGGCGATAGGCGAGGCGGGCAAGGCAGACTGACGGACGGACGGTCGGACGGACGGGCAGATTGGGGCAGACGAAGAGCCAGCCCCCCCGCTGGTTAGGCTCAGCCCCTCTTCAGCCCCCCTTCCTTTCGTGGGTACTTACGAGCACTGCCCGCCCGCCTCCTGATTAGGATTGGCTGCTCCGCCGCGAACGCCTCCCGCTTTATCAGCCAGGCACCTGACCAGTGTCGCGCGCGACTGCAGCAGCAGAGCAAGGCAATCTACTACGTACCCCCTACGAGCCAGCAGTCATCTCATTTACACATCGGCCGGTCACGTCCTGCCAAAAATCGAATTTCCCTGGATGCAACAAATAGTGAGCGACGCCGACCGAAGACACCGTTTGGTCCCAGCGAGAGGCGCTCGGAGGAACCGGCTCAGACGGAGAGAAAAAGAAAAACCGCAGGCGGCAGGTGTTACTGTGCCGGTTATTGGTGCGCGGTAAACTCGGCGCGGCCCAGGGTGTCTCCATTACAAACTCGGGGGCGGGCAGACAGGCAGCCTGATGCGGCACGATGCGGAGCCACGGTAAGCCACGCGGCTAATCAGTGTATTCACTTTTTGATAAACGGCGCAAAAGAGTAGAGGCACGCAATAAAGCGCGGTGACAAGCACGACGCGACACTAGGCCGCCCCCCATTTGTTGCGCGACGTTGGACTGCCAAGCACCAGCGGGATTGCAACAAGCAGAGGCACTTTTGCGTTTTGCTATGCTGTCACCGGGCCGAAGAGGTGGACAGTGGGCAGTGCTCGAGGTCACGCTGGCTGTGTCGCCGGCTCAGTATCGGTCGCCGCTGAGTACAATACAATACTTGATAGTCCATGTCGCCCTCAAAACGATATAAGCCGTTGTCGCACTCAGTATACTCTTGTACCGCAAAGTTGCCTCTACACAGAAACAACGGTCGTGTGCTGGCATGCTCAGCTCTGCGTCACCAGAGCAAATTCCCGCCAGTACAGGCACCGGCCCCAGGCGAAGAAAAGGAAGAGCATGGAAGCAACGTCCCCCCGCTCGTCTCGTCTCGTGTCGTCTGCCGCCGGAATGTGCTCGCAGCAGACAGACCCAGACGGAGGGCACGCCGACGACGCCGACCGATAAGCCCAAGCCAAGCAAGTGTGCTGTACCTCGTACGAAAACGATATTCGTGCTGCGCGCGGCGCAGCACTTGCACTGCACTGCACTGACTGAACGCCTCGCCCTCGCCCTCGCCCCGGGGGCCTGGGCTCTGCCGCGGCGCCAAGGGTTGTCAGCCCCAGCCAGCCAGGCTTGAACGACGCGCTGCGCCCGACGTGGCGCAGATGACTTTGATTTGAAATCCGAGGTCGGGCAGGTCGTCTGCGCACTGGGCGGGCAGAAGGAAGGGGTGGGGAGGGAGGGGCGATAATCACTGACGAGGTGAGGTGCGCAAGACGAGATCGCAGATGACGGCAAGTGCGTGCGTGCGTGCGTGCGTGCATTGCGTGCAGGCTGGCGACATCGTTGGTCGTCGTGGCCAGGTCGGGGGAGAAGGACCACGGCGCCGACGCGCAGCGGATTTCAATCCGCCGCAACGCCGCAAAGTCAAAACTTTTGACGGAAGGTTTGTAATTTCAGCGCCCGTAACAGACACGATGACATAGGCTGGCATCCACCTGTGTGGCGTGGCCCTGTCAAGGGTGACTCAGGTACGAACTGCTCACCGCGCAAGGCCGACACGTCGCCGACTTTGCCGACTTGGACCCCGTTGGGCAAGGCAGGCAATGATTTCGTCAAAGGCAGTGAGATTGCGAAAAGGCAGTGAGATTGCTAGAGATGCTAGAGATGCTTTGGAAATGCGTACAGTACAATACAAGTGAGAGTGATGTGGGCAGGGTTGGCTAGGAAACACCAAAGGAATGTGCGAATTCGAGGGCCGGCCTCGGCCGCCGCGCTCACATGGGAAAGGGCTGCGATTGCGAGCGCCGATGACCACGCGCCTGACGAACCGGAAGCGGCGGAAGCGGCGGAAACATGGATGGAGACACGGCAAAGGCTGGCGCAGGAGGGGCGGCGACGGTCGACGGCCTTCGCGAGCGGTGGGAGGACCGCCTGGCGCGATGCTGTCGCTCTCTCTGACTCTGACCTTCGACTTCCATCTCGACGGGCGCACGCCTCGTCTCCGCTTGAATGACCGAGGGCAGGTTCGAGAGCTGCGGGAACGGGGGAGTCGGCGGCGCCGACGATGCTAGGTAATATTCGCCCGGCGCGACTTCGTCCGACGACGAGATGGGTAGTAGCGAGCTGCCACGGCGAGGCGATGCAGTTGCAGAGGTCGGCCTCTTTCTTCTGGAAGAAGGCGTACGCGCAATGCCGTCCGTCTGCGTCTTCTTCTCATCGACGTAGGACGTCAGCGGCTTGACGCCCTCTCGAAACGCATGACCTCGGTGTGCCAGTGCGCTGGCGAGCAGCCATTGGCCACGCATGGCGAGAGCGAGCGGAAGTACCGCCTGTGCAACGGTTGCAAAGAGATACGTCGTACGGTCCGAAAATCCGCCAACCTCGGTATAGTGCGGCGAGATTGGCCCGCGCGCCAATGTAGTCGCCGGGAAGTGCTCGTGGTAAGTCGCCGTCTGCGAGAGCAGGGTCCAAATTGCCATGGCTACGAGACCCTGTAGCAGGATGTGCGCTCGGTACACTCGCGAGAGTAGGCTAAGCTTCGCAGCGGCGGCCTTCGTAAGAGGCCGGGAGAGCAGTGCCAATGCGACTGCGCACAGTGGCAGGGGCAGCGCCATGGGCATCGTCAAAAGCGGCGAAAAGACGTCGTGGTCTGAAGTTGCACAGGGGAGAAGACGTCCGACCTGTCAGCATGGGGCAGCGTTGAATCGTTGATATCCTACCCAGTCAACTCACCTTGCCGTAATGCCCACACAGTCGCTACGCCCCAGGCACACGCCGTGGCCAGCAGGGCGAGGCAGAGACCAAGTGAGCTGCGGTTGGGCTGGCGTAACCCATCGCGGCGCTGAGGGGAACGAGTCCGAAAGCTACCTGAGCCTTCTCGCGCACTCTCAGCGGACACGGGCTCTGGCCCGGACAGACCTCCTGCTCTCTGTTTCTCGTCGCTCCGAATACGACTTCCCTCATCATTGCCCGCCTCGAGGACTCGCAGGTGCCAGTGCGTCTTGCTCTTGGCCTGCTGAACGATGCTGCGCTCCGAATGGAAGAGGCTCTCCAAATCGAATATGTCGCGCAGCTCCCTGATGCCTGCAAGGAGCAGTGGGGCTGCCTGCGTCTCGCGAAAGGGCCAGGAAAGTGTGCGAGAGAGGCCACTCTTGATGCCGCTGGCCAGGGGAGACACGGTGGATGAGGACGCTGAGGGCGTTGCGGAAGTGGATGCAGGATGATCAAAGGAGATGGGTATCGAAGTTTGCGAGGGGCTCCTGGCACGCCGTTGTTGGGAGAGGAGCTGCTGCTGCTGGCCAGAGAGGCCGAGCTCGGTCATGGTTGAAGGTGTAGCCAATGTGGTACAAAACGGGTTCACAAAGGGGCAACAGCATCTAGGGACGTCGCAACCATGTACCTCTTTATATGCGCCGGCCAGCCTGTCCACTCCTCCTTCCCTGTTTGTTGAAGGTGCGCCAAGTCTGCCATGACACCCGGTGGAGTGATTGGCGTCGGATCAGCTCAGCCACTCGGCTCCATGTGGGCATCGTGGGGGTAGGGACGAGGGCAGAGACGGCACACTGCGAGCGCCGCCGGCAAGTTGCGACGAGGGAGTGGTACTTCCGCTTTCATTCGAGTGTGCCCTCGTCCACATCCACATCCACGTCCACGTCCGCGTCCTCCTTGTCCTCGTCCTCGAATCGCATGTTGCAGTCGCCCTTGTCCAAAACGTCGTCCGTCCGCCTTGGCATAGCATGCAGGCCGGGCCGGGCCCGTCTATTTCCTCCCGCCCTGCCCTTTTGCCCGCCCGTTGTGGCCCGTGTGGGGTCGGTCGCACGACGCAGCCGCTGTGGAGGCGCGCGTGCCGATGGCGGCTTTGGCGAGGGTTTTGCCGCGTTGGGTCGTGGCGGGCGGCCCTCCCTTACCTCACCTCACGCGCCGTCGCGACCATGCACCCATTTCCCCCCCACGAAGGCAAGTTCGGGCCACGCCTCGCACTTTCACCCACAAACGACCTTGCCAGCCACAAACTCGAACCGCTCCTTGCTGACAGTGACCATGCCTCACACACACGCTTCCGAGCCGTGCCGTGCCGTGTCTGTATCTGTGGAGTTGGGTCGCGAGTCGCTCCCGCTGCGAAGACACCTCGGCCTGCGCGCTGCGAAATAGCCCCTCGCAGGGAGTGAGGGCACTCGAGCTCGTTTCGACGCCGCTGCATTATGTCCAACTCTAATCTTGGCACAATGAAAAACGCCAACCACCACGGCACGGCACCTTTCCCAACCTTTCGTAGATACGTTGAGACACACCTGACAGGCTTCCAGGCGAACTCCGCTTGCGCCGGGATCTGTTCTTACAGACTTACTTACTCACTTAAGTCCAATACAATACGTACGTTCCCGCCACAACCGGGCAGAGCAACCCGCTGCATGAATCCCGCTCGCGTTCGCATTCGCGTTCGCGCTCCCAAGCCTACCCAAGTCCTACCTGGCCCGCCCGCCCCCGCCCCGACCTAATTCTCCGACTCCTCCGCAACCCTCGACTTCCGCATCCCCGCGCCACTCCGCTCGCGCTCGGTCCTCCGCCTCGACGAGGCCGTCATCCCATCCCACGGAGCCTCATCACATACCTGACGGAACTGACTTTGACTTTCTTTGCGTTTTGCGCCGGGTCGAGCGAGTCTTTACGAGACAGAAGTGACACACATTGGCCCAGACGTGTAGTGGGCCGACCGGCTTCGTTCGGCCATGGCTCGCCTTGTCCTCGTCGGCCCGTCGGCCCGTGCTGCGACGCGACGCGTGTGGCACGGGACGCCAAGAGCAGCTTCGGGCAGCCACCTCCGTGACAGGCGCAGGCGCAGACGCAGGCTCCCACGTGGCGTTGACACAACTCACACACTATGCCATGCCATGCTATGCTATGCTGCAGGGCCGGAGGCTTGGCATACATTGGGTAAAACAAAGAGAGATGTCGCGCTGGTAGGGCCTCAACTCCGCTTTCGCAAGCGACGTCAAAGTCGACGTCGACGTGTACAGTACAAGATTGCATTGTGATTCACAAGCAGCGACGCAGCGCAACGCCCGCATCCCCGCATTCACCCAATGGCAGTGCGCTGCACCTCCATGACACCATGCTCGTACCACGCGACGGACCGCCCGCGCTCGTCGTCCTCGTCGGAGAGTGAGACGTCTTCCACGGCGGGCAACCCCGTTCGCCGGTCGATGAGCGCTGGTCCATCCCAGCCCAAGTCGACTTGCTTGCCTGTGCCTGTGCCTGTGCTGCCCTTTGCATCTGAAGTCTCCGCCCGCTCTGCTCGAACAAGACGCCCTCGCGCGTCAATTTCCCACACCCTGCCCTGCCCCGCACAGAACAACCTCCCGTGTTCGCCGACGATGGAATACGTCGGTGTATCCGCAGGTGGAGCAGGGCAAAAGAGATTGTATCCCTCCCTGACTCTGCGCTTCTGCTCGGTGGCATATGATTGCTGCGACTGCTGCGCGTGGGCTATATGCTGCGACAACTCATCGTCGATATCCTCCAATTGCGACTGCCCTCGCTGCTGCTGCTGCGCGTCATCACGGACCGAAAAGACCTTGACGTTACCGTGCCGTGCAGTCCCGATTGCAAAGGAGGAAGAGCGCGGGCCTACGCCAAGGGTGATGGAGTAGACGGCCGACGGATCGTAGCGATCGGTGTAGCGCCGGATGGGCGCAACAACTGCAATCGCACTCGAAGTCGGACCGTTGCTTGGCATCGCTGGTGGTGGTGGTGGATGCGACGGCTGCAGCGAGGAGGAAGACGCGACATGCCGCAGCCGTTCCCTGTCCATCTCCTTTTCCCACTGGAGATCCCGTTCTCGCTCCTTGGCTGCCTCGCGGCTCGAGGGACGGATTCGTACGTCCCATACCCTGACGGAACCGTCATAGCAGCCCGCAAACAGGTGGTAGGGCGGAAAGTCTTCCCACAGGGCAGCATCGTCCAGACGTGCCGAAGCAAGTGCGTAGGCACTGTGCAACGAAGAGTCTGCATCTCGCGAGACTCTCAAGGAGCGGTAACGCGGTTCGGTCTCAGAATCCGAGCTGGTGAATGATGGCAGAGTTGGGTCGTACAACTGGATGACGCGGCGGTGGGAGGTGGTGTTGCGTGGGTTCGCACGGGTCAGCTCACTTGGCACACACGCCCTACTGTCGCGTATTCGCCATCACTCACGCGCAGAAAGTCCTTGCCCTGGCAGCCCACAGCGAGCCACCAGCTACCTCCATTGGCTACCGGCAGCTGTCCGAGATGAATGGACCATGGCCTCGATGAGATTGTCCACCTTCGAGCTAGCGTCATCCCAGAGAAGTCCTTTTCGGCTCGCAGAATCGCTACAGTACCGTCTTTCCAGGCGGCGGCTAGCAAAGCTTCGCTTGCAAGGTATGAAAGACACTGCAACTCGGATGTTCCCAAGCTCTCGGGGCGGTATGAAGAGAGGAGAGTGTATCGACCCGACGGGGGTCCTGTTGCAGCTTCTCCTTGCTCGGATGTGATGGCCAACCTTGCTACCTCCAGCCAGCCGTCCACCCTCCCTACGGCGACGATTCCATCACCAAGTACTTGCATGGCGCTAATGTCGTGCCACGCAGATGCAGTGGACGACTCTCCACTACCCTCGGTGCCGCCATTCGCGCCGGAGCGCGGCAGGGCAATGACCTGCGGCGGGTGATGCCGAAGACCACGGGCAGTATGCAAATTCGGCCATGGCCAGATGGAGACCGTCGACTTGAAAGCCAAGTAGAGACCACTCCCATGGAGGCAGAGGAGGGGCATTCCCTGGTTGAATTGAATGAGCTCCGTGTACGAAAGGCCAGAGCGGTCTTGCGTCTGACGGGAGCCCCGGCCCTTGGCTCTTGCCGGGCGACTGCCACCGCGTGCGGTCGCTGCTGCTGTGCCCTTGCCAGCAGGTGGCGGCAGCTCAACAAAGTGATATTGCCTTCCTAGCAGCGCCTTGGACTGCCACGCCGAGTTGATCGAGAGAATCTCTTGTACCCGTATTCGTGCATCATGGTGCCCCCGCCCGTCGTGGCCCAGGCCGGTGCGCAGTACGCAATGCCGCCGCGCTTGTTGGCTGTGGAGAAGCCATGCGTCCCAGCCGTATGCCTCTACCGTCGATCGAAGTGCCTTGCAGACGAGGTACAGACTGAGAAGAGAAGAGAGGGGCAGCGAGGCAAATATGGCTACGTGCAGCTCGGCAGGGAGGGTGGCGAGGGTGGGCCGGGGTGGCGCGCCCGAGGGCACCGCTGAGAAGTCGGCATGCGACGGAGGATGTTCCTGAATGGTTACGTCTTCATCCTGATGGTGGCGTCCCATCATGTTACCATTTCCAGCATCAGACGACAAAGGGGAAGAAAGATGCTCCGAACGGAAACCGAGCTTCGCGCTGGAAGTTGCCCGGTGGCTGCGCGCACGGACGCTTACATCATTAGTCGGTACTGCGCGTCACACGATGCAAGACGAGATCAAGGACAGGTGGTATTGCTGGTGCTGAGAACATTGACGCGGCGCGAGACGAATAGGTACAAATACAGATACAGTAAGAAAGCCATCTCTCCTTCATTTCCCTCACCTCATAAATCCTTGCGCACAGCTCCTCCGCAATCGCTTATCGATCGCTCTGACTCCTCGTTTTTCTCCCGGATCTCCCCACCGTGCCTACATGCCAAGTCGGTCGAGCCAAAGAATGTGATGGCCTGGAGCGCCTGCGTACCCAGATGGACGCTGTCCCCGTTCAATTGGCTTCTTTGCTTCAAGTAAAGTCGCCACCCGAGTGGACCACAGCCACGCTTTGCCTGGTGTTGCCGGTGCCCGCCGCGGACACGATCGCCGTCTTTGCATGTGGCAAGTACAGGC
The DNA here is from genome assembly GCA_004016185.1 of Quambalaria eucalypti. Taxonomy (NCBI): domain Eukaryota; kingdom Fungi; phylum Basidiomycota; class Exobasidiomycetes; order Microstromatales; family Quambalariaceae; genus Quambalaria; species Quambalaria eucalypti. The sequence goes on from RRYC01000339.1 coordinate 13,198, forward strand.
AGGCCTAGTCGAACGGAGAAGCCCAGCTTCTGCGGCCAGACATCGTCTTGCGAAGGCCTTGGCCGGTAGACGCCGCACCGTATTAGAGAAACTGTAAGAGGTTGCGCTGCTGCCAGCGAGATGGGGTGTATGCGCGCCTATCAGGCGGGGAAGAGCTCTGATTGTGCGGTGGGCCGACTCGTCCAGATGAGACTAGCTTCATGGATGTGACCCGTCGCGGGAAGGCGAGCTGCGGTAACGGCAATCGAGCCAAGAGTGTCGCATTGGTCGGACCTGGCATCCCGGCCTAGACCACCTCAGCGATCGGCTCCGTGTAAGCACGCTTTGGCACAGGCGGGACGACCTTGTTTCGGCTGGTATACGTGGAAGCGCGAACTGGCGTTGCATGCGCATTGGACGTCGGCTTGAGATAGTGTCGCACCTTTTGATGGCGGTCCATCAGGGCTGGCGAGAGTGGTGGCGATGCGCCATTGGTTGCGGGCGAGGAGTGACGAGGCCCGACGGCGGTGCGTGGGCGGCGCGTCTGCGACTGCGGGCGACCCGGGTCAGGCGAAGCGGGCAAGCTTGCAGAATCGGCAGGGCAGAATGAATGTGGCCGGTGCGATGATGAAATTGCAGTGCCTGGACGGATGAAAGACGGAGCCTGCTGCTGAGCAGGGACTGCGGTCGCCGGTCGGCCTCGAGACCCAGTTGATGAGGGGGGCGCAGCGCTATTGAGCTTGGACTTTGCGCAAGCTTTGGTGCTCGGCGGCGACGACGAGGGCGGAGATGACGAAGAAGAAGAGGGCACCTTTGCATGGGCCGCGTGGGCCTGTGCTTGGTTAGGAGAGAGCACTCGTAGCCACGGTAGCCTCATGACTTCCGCTGAAGGTCGCGACGATGTTGTGTTTGGGCAGACTGATGGAGATGCTACGTCTCAAAATGCCCCGGAACAGGGCATGGGATGATGAGTGATGGTTAGTAGGATGTTTGGTACCAGCGAGAGAGATCAAAAGGATGACAAGATGGAGAGTACCGACTTTTTCCTCCCAACCTCGAGTGATTTTGACACTCCCAATCATGCGAATGCTGAGCTGTTTTCGTTTGGCCGCTGGGCCTGTCAAGATTGGCTCAGTGTCAGGTCATGTTACTGAAGTCTGCCCCGTTTCCCCTGCTTCGCCCCTTGATCTCTCCTCGACTTGGCGTGCAGTGCTCCTCGTCCCTGCAGCAAACGCAGACATCAAAGTGCCACGGAAATACGGCACCGGCGGCCCGGACGTTTGGGCTTACTTCCGGCTGTGTCGGTCGGTGTTGGGTGTCGATCAGACAGACGGACGTCCGTTGCCCTGGACCATTGCCCGTTTTTCTCTTGCTGAGTTGTCTTACCTCAAGAAACAGGGTTGCTCGTGGTAAAGCTTCACTCGAGATGATCGGGCCGAACGCAGAGGGCGCGGCAGAGCCGAACCGAGGGTAAAAGACGCGGATCCCAACACCCGCGCGCCCAGTAACGCGCCTGCGCCGTAGCTCACACGGGTCCTGCCTTCCGGTCGCGCTGAGCCTTGGCGTGCTTTGGGCGGGCGCGCTTTGGTGTCGCACTTTTTCGCTGCTTTTCGGGGCTCGGCGCCGCTCCTCGGCGTTTAGAAGGAACTCAGCGATCGCAGGCCGACTGCCGAATCGCAGACCCAAGATTCCCAAGTGCCACGCGAATTGATAGTCGAAGGGGGCGACGCTGAAGAGCCAGATGCTTGTGTGTCCGCCCCTCTTATGGAGTCGGGAGGAGCTTCCTCTCCGCGACATGCACTCTGTATCTCTGTTACTCGACTTTCTTTTCTCAAGTATCACCTGTACCGTACCATTGACGATTGACGTTGACGTCGACGTTGGTCTTCATGGAAGCTCGGTGCGGCGGCGCCAAACCGCATGCGGCCTCGCGTGGCGTGGCTCTCGCAGGCGCGTGCCAATGTGGGCCCCTCTGGCCAACTGCCGCGGCCCCATCAGAAATTATCACCCGGAGGGCCTTCCCGGCACTTTTAGTCACAGGCAAGACGCGGGCGACGCGACTTGGTTGCCCACTGGCCGCACCGCGGGCCATTCGCCCCACGGCCTTTTGCCATGCGGGAGCACAGGACATGCTCGCCTTTGTTTGCGAGACGAGACGAACCCAACCTTGATGGCCAGAGTCATCTGCGAGCAAAGGCATTCAGGCTCCCGACCCCGATGGCAAACGCATCGCATTCAGGCTCCCGACCTCTCTATGACGAGGCAATGAGCAATTCTCAGATCTTCGGCGTCTCAATGCCCAATGAAGCTTCTACCCGCACAAACACCCGAGTCCAAAAGACCTCGGTGTGAAATCCCAGCCCAGCCTTGACACTTTCGAAGCAAAGACCGGCTGCCTTGACCGACGCAGTCACGTAACAGATGGCGGGGCCTCGCTCCGATGCACACGCAACACCCCCGCCACCGTCCAGCGTCAAGATTTACCTTGCCCTCTGCTCTGCGTCTGGAGACAGCATCCTTAGCGCCGGCGTGGAGAAGGCGATTCCGCCGCCAACGATTGCATCAATGCCGGGGTTCCACAGCAATCCCGCCACTTTTTCTTTCGGCCGCATGGAGTCTCTTCGCCCTGACAACTTTCAGCGGTCGCTTCATTAGCCAAGCGAGAATGACCGGCACCACTGCCGCTGGCCATGCGAGGACATTGGCCAGCTCCTATAAGTATAGGCTAGAGATTGATCGAGCCCATGCAGTGAGTCCCCCCCTTTCTGCTCCCCCCACCGTCCTCGTATCAGGCGGCAACATAGCTCTCCTAGACACTCGGACCCTCACCCTCTTCGCTAGCAACCCGTACATAGATAGAGCCCAGCTGATCGGTACATCTGGACAGACTGCATACATCTCCTCCCCTCCCCTTCCCACCCACCAACCTCGCCCCAGCCTCGCACGGTCCGCCCTTTGCGATGGTCGAAGACGCCTCACTGAATCAGCCGGCCCCCGCTAGGGCTCTGGGCGACGATGTTCAGGTGGCTAACCAAAGAGAAGAAGGAGAGCTTTCTCACAACAGCAGCAATACACACATAGATGTCGCCAACGCGGAACGCCAGTTTCAAGACTTGGCACGCGAGCTCTCTCGTACCTCTCGTAAGCATGTAACCGACTCTGAAAAGCAAGACGAAGATGACGAGTTCGACCTCGTCGACTGGCTGCAGAACATCAACACCGAGGCTGCCCAGGCCGGTATCAAGCGGAAACGTGTTCACGTCATCTGGCGAGACCTCACCGTCAGGGCCTCTGCCACGATGAAATTGAACATCAGGACCTTCCCAGATGCCGTCATTCAAACCATGGGCTGGCCAGTATTCAAAATCGCCCAGCTCGCTGGTGCCTTTGACATGGGCAGCCGCAACCTCCTCGAGGGCTTCACTGGCCACCTGCAAGCTGGCGAAATGTGCCTCGTCCTCGGCAGACCCGGTGCCGGTTGCTCGACTTTCCTCAAGACCATTGCCAATCAACGTGGTGGCTACCACGGCGTCGATGGCACCGTCACGTACAACTCGCTCGACGCCGATTCATTCAAGAAGCGCTACCGCGGTGAGACCATCTACTGTGAGGAAGACGAGAACCACTACCCCACCCTCAGCGTGGGTCAGACCATTGCCTTTGCTCTAAGCCTCAAGACGCCCGGCAAGCTCCCTCCCAACACCAACAAGAAGGAGTTCCGCCAGCACATCCTCGACACCCTCTTGAAGATGTTCAACATCTCGCACACCAAGGACACCCTGGTCGGCAACCCTCAGGTTCGCGGTGTCTCGGGAGGCGAGCGCAAGCGTGTATCCATCATCGAAGCCCTTGCCAGTCGAATGGCCGTCGGCTGCTGGGACAACTCGACGCGCGGCCTCGATGCCAGCACCGCTCTGGACTATGCCAAGTCGCTTCGCATCCTCACTGACCTCACAGAGACGACGACCTTTGTGACTCTGTACCAGGCCGGAGAAGGCATCTGGGAGCAGTTTGACAAGGTCCTTCTCATCGACGAGGGTCGATGCATCTACTTTGGACCCCGCGCTCTGGCAAGGCAGTACTTCCTCGACCTCGGCTTCGCCGACCTTCCCCGACAGACTTCTGCCGACTACCTCACTGGTTGCACAGACCCCCACAACCAGAGGCGATTCGCCGAAGGCCGCGACGCAACCAACGTGCCCTCCAACCCTGAGCAGTTGGAGGCAGCCTACAAGGAGTCGTCCATCTACAAGGAGATGATGCAGCAGCACGAGCAGCTCGAAGTCCAGGTGCAAAAGGACCGCGCCATCGAGGACGAGTTCTTGCAGGCCGTCCGAGAGGAAAAGCACCGCGGCGTCGGCCACCACAGCCCCTACACCGTCTCCTTCCTCGCACAGGTCTGGCAGCTCACGAAGAGGCAATTGTGGATCACCATCGGTAACCCCTTTGACATCTTCATGAGCATGTTCACCGCCATCGTCGTCGCCCTCATCAGTGGTTCCCTCTTCTACAAGCTTCCCGCAACGGCCGCAGGAGCCTTTACTCGCGGAGGTGTCCTCTTCATTGCTCTGCTCTTCAACTCGTTCACTGCCTTTTCGGAACTGCCGACCCAGATGGGCAACCGTGTCATCCTCTACAAGCACCAAGGCTTTGCCTTCTTCAGGCCGGCTGCCATGCCACTCGCACAGATGCTTGCCGACATTCCCTTTTCCATCATCCGGGTGTTCTGTTTCTGCATGATCATCTGGTTCATGAGCTTCTACACGGCCCACCACGAGAACGGCAGCTCGAGCTCTGACATGGCAGGCAACTACTTCTTCTTCTTCATTACGGTTTACATGACCTTCCTGGCCATGACTGCCCTGTTCCGCATCTTTGGCACAGTCTGCAAGGACTACAACATGGCGGCCAGGCTTGCCGCCGTCATCATCTCGTCACTCGTCGTCTTTGCTGGCTACATCATCCCCCGCCAGGCCATGGCTCGTTGGCTCTACTGGATCTCCTACATGAACCCATTCTACTACGGCTTCTCCGCCTTGATGATCAACGAGTTCAAGAGCCTCAATCTTGCTTGTGTGGATACCTACATTACCCCTCGTGGTGCAGGATACCCGACGAGTGTCAGTGCTAATCAAGTGTGCACCTTGGCAGGCTCTACCCCCGGACAACAGTCGGTCCCAGGAATCGACTATCTCAAGGCCTCATTCGGGTACGGCTCTGGTGTCATGGGCTTGAACTTTGGCGTCGTTGTCATCTTCTTCATCGGTCTCGCCACCGTCACATCCGTCGTGATTGAGCTGATGTCTCACGGAGCCTTGGCATCCTCGCTGGTCATCACCAAGAAGCCGAACCAAGAGGAGAAGGAACTCAACGCCCGTCTGCAAGAGCGCAAAGCCGCCAAGATCGCGTCCGGCGGCGACGCCGACGGTGAAGAAGACGTCCCGCAAATGCTCGGAAAGCCCATGACCTGGCGCAATCTGTGCTACACTGTGCCCGTCAAGGGCGGCCAGCGACAACTCCTCAACAGCGTCGACGGCTTCTGTGAGCCCGGTAAATTGACGGCACTGATGGGCTCTTCGGGCGCTGGCAAGACGACCCTCCTCGATGTCCTTGCTGACCGCAAGTCGGTGGGCGTCATTGACGGCGAGCGTCTCTGCAACGGTCGCGAGATTGACATTTCCTTCCAGCGCGGCTGCGGTTACGCCGAGCAACAGGACATCCACGAGCCGACTGCGACTGTTCGTGAAGCACTGCGATTCTCCGCCTACATGCGCCAGCCTCCGAGCGTCCCCATCGAGGAAAAGAATGCCTACGTCGAAGAGATTCTCGAACTCCTCGAGATGGAGGACATTGCCGATGCTATGATTGGATACCCCGAGTTCGGACTTGGAGTTGGCGACCGCAAAAAGGTGACCATTGGTGTCGAACTTGCAGCCAAGCCGAACCTTCTCCTCTTCCTGGACGAGCCCACCTCTGGATTGGACGGCCAGTCTGCCTACAACATTGTCCGCTTCCTGCGCAAGCTTGCTGCCGGCGGACAGGCCATTGTGTGCACCATTCACCAGCCCAACAGCTTGCTCTTCGAGCTCTTCGACCGCCTGCTTCTGCTTCAACGTGGCGGTGAGGTCGTCTACTTTGGTCCCATTGGCAAGGACAGTCAGCACGTGGTGGAGTACTTTGCACAGAACGGCGCGCCCATGGACCCCAAGGCCAACCCAGCAGAGGCCATGCTCGACATCGTCGGCGCTGGCAGCTCCAAGCGTGTTGGTCCCAAGGACTGGGCTGACGTCTACCTCGAGTCGCCGCTGTACCAGGAGAACCTGCGCAAGATCGAGGAAATCAAGGCGCAGACGACGCGCGACGCGCAGGCTCACGACGCGCAGAGCCACGTCAAGGGTACGGAATACGCCACGTCCTTTGCCTTCCAATTCAAGGAGGTGCTGCGTCGTACTCTTCGCAGCTCGTGGAGACAGCCTGACTACCAGTTCACAAGATTGTTTCAGCACGCTGTGATCGCCACCATTGCCGGTCTCGTCTTCCTTCAGCTGGGCCTCAGCAGTGCCTCTATCCAGTATAGGATTTTCAACATCTTCATGCTCGCCGTCGTCCCTGCGCTGATTCTCGCACAGATCGAGCCCATGTACATCATGGCTCGCAGTGTATTCATGCGAGAGGACAGCTCCAAATACTACTCGGCCGAAGTCTTTGCCCTGGCCCAAGTCGTCTCGGAGATCCCTTACGCACTCGGTTGCGCACTGGTCTTCTTCCTCATCAACTACTATGCCGTATTTGTCAACCTCTCCAACGAGGGCACGAGCTACAGCTCATCGGAAGCCGGCTACTACTTTGCCATGACCCTGTTGACAGAGATCTTCAGTACGACGCTCGGCCAAGCCATTGCAGCCCTGAGCCCCAGCATTTACATTGCATCTCTGGCGAACCCCTTCTTGCTCCTCTTCTTCTCTCTCCTCTGCGGTGTCACCATCCCGAAGCCGAACATGCAGGCCTTCTACGCCGACTGGCTCTACTACCTCAACCCCATCACCTGGATGATTTCCGGTCTCACGATCAACCAGCTGCACGACCTGCCCGTGCGCTGCACGACGTCCGAGTACGCCGTCTTCGAGCCGCCGTCGGGGCAGACGTGCACAGGCTACGCAGGCTCCTTCCTCTCGACGTACGGCGGGTACCTCGCCAACCCCGACGCGACCTCCAACTGCCAGTACTGCTCCTACTCCTCGGGCGACGACTTCCTCACTGCGCTAGCGCTAGACCCCAAGGACCGCGCTCAGGACATCGGAATCTTTACGTGCTACATCGTGAGCAACCTGGTCATCCTCCTCGTGGCGCAGAAGTTCCTCAAGTACGCCAACCGCTGAGGCGTGGCGCGCGTCGTGCCCACCTCGCCTCACCTCACATCACCCTTTGTGTATATCCCTGTGCTGTACTTGACCAGCCTGTCCCCCCCCCCCCCATCTCATTTAGCTACCCTACCTACTTCTGCATTCGTATTTCGTATTCGACTCGTGTACGCACGTACGCACGTAGACGTCCCCTCTCTGTCCCTCTGCGCTTTCTTGCCCTGCTCTGCTCGTCTTGTTTCTCGAACCCTCTCAATCAATGCCCACGTCACGCCGGGCTTAGATGTGCACACACACGCCCACACGCCCACCAGCCTCGTTTCATTCAACTAGTAGAGAAACGATGTTCACCTCACCGTCCCTTGCCCTTCCGTCCCGTCTCGTCTCGTCTATCTGGAAATGAAAAATGGAATGCACTCGCACTCGCACTCGCACTTGCACTTGACTAGACGCATTGAATCTCGACACTCTCGAAGCATTAGCAATGCATAGAGTAATCCCCAATTCGCACCAGGATGCGCTGTGCTTCATACATACAATTTGTGTGGCATGTATCGAGAAAAGTCTATTCAAGTCTATACACAGGATTGTGCCGTGGCACTTACGTACTGTACGCACAGTCAAGTCAAGTCAAGTCAAGTCAAGAAGGGAAGGGCATACACAAGTACTAGCGTGTAACGAAGTGAAGAGGATCGCAGCGTGGCGGGCCCGAGTTATGGGGGGAGGGAGAAGGAAGTCGCGGTGACAAGATGGGGGTCTTTCTATGGCGGAGTATCTAGGAATGCGTGGAATCCGGGCCCTCGTAGAGGATATCTAGGTACGCGCGCGAATCAGCGCGGTGGTACAGTACTCGACTCTCCCTTCTTGCCCCTCGTCCCTCGCCTGCGTTGAAGTCCTTTCTGTCTGCGACCTTGCGGTCTGCCTCCAAGTGGGCAACGTGCGGCATCAATCAGTGCTGCCTGCCATTCGCGTTGCCCCTCCCACCACCAGCGCCGAAGCCTCCACCGCGTCCTCCTCCACCGGCAGCAAACCCACCGCCGCGTCCCCTACCAGCAGGGCTATCCGACCTGCTGGGCACGGCGCTGACGACGTTGAGTCCCGGGACGCCCTTGAGTCCCATTTTGCCAACTACCTGCTTGGGAAGGGGCGGTACCGTCCCGCCCTGCTCGTCCCTGTACCGCAGACACTCCCGCGCCCAGGCATTAATGAGGCGTACGAGCCCAGGGCTGTCGAGGCCCATGCGCTTCGAAAAGGACTTGTAGAATCCGAGGGTTGCGCTGTACGCACTTTCCTTTGTCTGATTGGGGATCTCGTCCATTGCGCGGTTGACGGCCGTCGTCTGGAAGCTCAAGTCGGCGGGTGGCTCGCGCGTGAGGGGCAGCGTCTGGATGACCTTGTCGCGCAGGAAGAAGGACTCCTCCTCGCCGAGGATGAGCACGCCGCGGCCTTGTGCGCCTGCACGGGCGGTGCGGCCCAGGCGGTGGATGTACTGGTCCGAGTCAGAGGGGAGACCGCTCTGGATGACGAGCGTCACGCCGGGGAAGTCTACGCCGCGGGCAGAGACGTCGCTGGAGAAGAGGATGCCCGTTGTGGCTTTGCGGAAGCTGTCGCTGGCCCTGACGCGGGCGCTCTGCGACATGCGGCTGTGAATCTCGTAGTGCGACTGAGGGTGCGCTTGCGGGATGAGGGACATGACTTCCTTGGCGAGGGCCGTTGCTTTGGCTGTTGGTGCGAAAACAATCATCTTGTAGGACGTCGGGTTGGCGGCAATCTCGGTGAGGATGTGCTTCAGCGTCAGTGGGAGGACGTCGGACATCTTGCCCGTCTCGTAGGTCTGAGCGACGTGCTCGTGCGTGTTCTGCTCGTGCTCGGGAATCGTATTGACAAAGACGTGGTCGGGTGCAATGTCGGCAGAGGCGATGATGCTGGGCGTGTACGTGGCCGAGAAGAGGAGCGACTGGCGCGAGACTTGGGTCGGCTTGGGCAGGGCTCGCTTGATTTTTTGGAGGTCGGGTGCAAAGCCCATGTCCAGCATGCGGTCGGCTTCGTCCAGGACAAAGGTCTGGAGGTTGGAGAAGCGCGGGGCAAGGCCATTGTTCTCGAGGTGATCCACGAGGCGACCGGGCGTAGCAACGAGGATGTCGCATCGCCTGCTCTTGAGCGACTTGATTTCGGTGTTCATGTTGGTGCCGCCCACTGTATGCTGGACGCCAATCTCCTTCTCGAACCCGCGGAGGAGCAGGTTGGCCTCCTTTTCGATCTGCAGGGCGAGTTCTCGCGTGGGCGTCAGGATCAGAACGGAGACGAGACCAGACTGTGGCTTCGAGGCGAGAAGTCGTTGGATGGCTGGGAGCAGGAAAGCGACCGTCTTGCCGGTACCCGTCTTGGCTTGGGCGAGGACATCCTTGCCGGAGAGGGCGGGTGTCAGAGTGGCAGCCTAGAGAGAGAGGCAGAGGTGGTGAGAGCAAAAGGGGTGCATGCCAAAGTCAGAAGAGGAGGTCCCAAGCAGATTACACCAGCCGTGTCAACGACTTCTCACCTGAACCTGCGTCATCCTACTAAAAGCAATGTTAGCCAGCACGCGATCATCGACGGTGCCCTTGAGGGAAGCGAAAGTGACATCACTGAGGTGAGACTCGTCCTTTGGGCTGGAAGGGGCAGACATCTCCTGATCTTGCGGGGCGCTCTGGGAGAAAGCTCTCTGATGGGCCCCATTTCCGTTGCCATTGACTTTGCCGCCAGCACCACCACCGCCGCCGCCTCGACGAGGTCCGCGCCCACGGTGGCCGCCTCGTGCGCTGAAGCCCCGGCGTTGACTGGGTGGTGCCTGACCCTGTTGAGACATGATGTGCAAGGAACGGGTGGAGAGGGAGGGTGCAAGACGAGGCAAGTGTTGGCGCAAGGTGGCAGTGGGAATGCTCGTGTGGGTATTGGCGAGTAGAAGTCGAAGTGGACGAACAGTATTCATTACAATACCGCGTGGGTGGGTTGAAGAAGATGGGAGTGCAAGGCCGTGAAACAAGAGGCCGCCAGGTGTTAACTCCCAGACAAGGCCAGCCGCCGCCAGTCGTCACAAGTCGGTGGCTCGTCCGCGAGAAGTTTTCCCCAGCCGCCCGCCCGCCCGCGCGTGTCCGGTGTCCGGCGTCGCGTCCGGCGTCGCGCTTTGTCGTGCACGCGTGACGGAAAGAGAAGCGGCACTCACTGGACCCTTGTGCAGTCACTCTGCATTGTCTTCTCTTCCCTTTATTCTCTCCTAGTTCACAATCTCCTTTACCTTCTCATGTGCTCCTTGAACATCTGCGAGGCAACTATACCGCCTCCTGTGCTTATAATCAGCTCAAATCTGTGCATTATAGCCCCATTATTGGACCAGCGGCCCGCCCGCACGTTGCGCTTGGCACGCACTTTTGGCCCTACACCTTTAGTATCATGGACACTTGTCTTATCGCTTTAATACTATTGTCAAGTGGGCGGGACGGGCGTGGCAGACGGCCGGGAACTCAATGTTGCGAAATTTGGCAGGCAAAAGTGGCAACAAGCGGCGGACAGACAGCGAAAGCAATTGGATTCCCGAGGTCATGGATCAAGGGCGACTTGACCTACGCACAAGGACCTCTTCGCACAGTGAATGTACCGCAAGAGAATTAACATTGGGCGATTCATTCCTGCTCATCGAACATGCACCAATCCCTGAGAATGCCTGGCCCATCGACTTGAGTTGCTCCAGCGTGCGTGTGGTCACAGCCAAACCAAGCGAGCCTGACTGTATGCTGTGTAGATTGGGCCTGTACTGCTTCTGATGCTGATGTGGCGTATCTGCAAGATTGAGAGTATCGGATCGTCTCCGCATTTGCATCGAATCGAGGGTTGACGCCGAGAAGACTCTGGCCTCTCGACCGCGACCTGTTTCAAGATGACAGCCCCTGCTCCTGCCCCTGCTCCTGCCCCTGCTCCTGCCTCTGCTCCTGCTCTTGAGTCGCGCCTGGTTCGGCCATCGAGCGTGTTGACATTAGGGGAGCCGCTTTCTGAGGCGATGATCCAGAAGCATGGGCGCTGTGCCGCGGCTTGGTGTTCAGCGCAGCGGCTGGTTTGCTAGGCAGTCCAGAAGTCTTTGCGGGTGACGCTGCCTTTGCGGGTGACGCTGCCGAGGGCTTGCGGGGCAGGTTCGAGGCTGCCGATCGCGTTCGCGGCGGCGTAGTCGCCTTTTCCGCCGAGGCAGCAGTAGCAGCCGCTCGCGCTCGACTGGCCACGGTAGAAGCCATCAGACGATCCGTAGAAGCCTGACTCGCGCTTGTTCCCGCACGGGTGCGACGCGTGGATGGCGAATCAGGGCCAGCGGGCGTCACAGGCGTGGATGTGGTGCGACCTCTTGGCGCACTTGCTTTGGCAGTGGGGGTATTGGGCGGCTTGCCACGCGGCGACGCAGCGGCGAAACGGGACGGGCCTGGACTACGGCCCTTTGGAGCATCGATGGCCTTCTTTGCAGGTGAAGGGCTATGAACAGGCTGAGTGTCTTGAAGTACACCTGGACTCGTCTCTTGTGATTCCGAAGCTGCGCGGCCGCCTGCGTCACTGGAGTCGAGATCAACGGCGCCCGTCTCGCTAGACTCGAGACTAGACTCTCTGCTGGGCGACGTGCCAGTCTCGCTGCCGTGTCCTTTGCTCAAGACGAGTTCTTGTGCTTGCTGTGATCCAACCCTGTTGCGCTTTGCTTTGGTGCCATCCTCGCTGTAGAGCAGGCCCGCAGAGCAAGGATGACGCAGCACGATTAGAACGTATGCTCATGATGACGTCTCGTCTCGCCAACGCGTGAATGATGGAAGACAGTGTATGCTGCCCGTATATGCTGCGCCATGGCCTGGTCGCAGCTACGGGCCAGACGGAGGCGGTTGCAGCGAACACCACCAAAGTCTGGAGCATGACATGACAGAGAAAGGAAGACCTGAAATAGGATCCGCTCGACTCTGGCCCCCCAGACTCACTCGGAAGACTCGCGCCGGATCTCTTCTTGGAGCTCCATCTCTTCGAGCCTCTTGTTCTCGAGGGCGAGGCGTGCTTCGTCTACCTTTGCCTTTGCCTCCAAGACTCTTTGGCGCTCGACTTTGGACTCCTCTGATAGCTGGTGGGAGGCAGAGCGGAGCGAAGTGAGGTTTTGCACGCTCGACTGGATCAGAGCATCCTTGCCGGCCAGGTTTTGCTGTTGGCGTGGCAGGTCTGCTGCGAGGTTATCAGCAGCCTCGGCGGCGCTCTGTGCAAGGGGATGGACGGGAATGGTACGCAAGTGGTGAGATATGAGTCCATGGTGGTTCATCAACACTCGCCGACTGCAATACGGGAGCACTCACAGCGACGACGGGCCGACGAAGAGCCGGAAGGTCGCGAGACGGTGACCTCTGGGTGGCTGATTGCGAGCCATCTTGTTGCTGCTGGAATCGCTGAATGAGCGACGCAACATTGGAGGTTCTCGGCGCACTTGAGGTGGACCTGTACGGGAGTATGGACCCAGATGCAAGAGACGTTTCGGGCAGTCAGTGTGTGCTCGGTGTCGTTGGCCCGTGTGCAGGGGGTTGTTTGTACTGACATGATCGTCGCAGGAAGTGACCACGCACGTCGCTGACCCGGGGAGGAGTAGAAGCAAGGTTGAAGTGAGGAGGAGGGCGTCAGATGACCACGAAAGGTAAACCTCCGTCGTCAAGGGTGGCGCTGTGAGGGGGTGTGCGGGGGTGTGGGGGGGTGTGGGGGTCTGCGGGGGGGTACGGCGAGTAGCCGC
>RRYC01000342.1:0-29758 GCA_004016185.1 Quambalaria eucalypti
CCCCCCCCCCCCCCCCCCGATCTCCCGGCCACTTGCAGTAGTAGACTCCTCGCCACCGACCTCGGATACTCACTGCCCTCGCCTCCCTCTGCTCTGCGTCTCGCTCACAGACGCGACGAACAACGAACACTGACCGCCATTGCATGCCCTTTCTCGACCATTGGCGCATCCAGAACCTCAAGACGCCATTGTACATAACATTCCCTCCTCATCATCTGATACGACATCGATTCACGATCCTTCCTTACCGCCTCCGCCATCAAGTCTCTATCGTCGTCCTCCCTCCTCGCCAAAACGTACGCAAACCCTAGAAGAAAAAACATCGGCTCCGGCTCCGGCTGCCGCTCCTTCCGTGACGTTCTCAAACCTTCTTCAACCTTCTTTCTCGTCCTGGCCAAATAAGGTTCCTTCCGTCGATTCCTCGCCCTTGCCAAATCAGGTTCCTTCCATCGGTCGTCATCCTTTATCGCCCGCTTCGGATCCGACTACGAGCATACATCCACTTTCGCCATCATCTTCCAGTCACTTGTTAGATACCCGCGACCTCGATATTCTTCCTCCATCTTCCCCAGCTGTCGTCACGACGTCCCCTCGCGAATCTCCTTCTGCCTTTACATCAGCTACGATTTCCTCGCCCTTGTCAAATAGCGCGCCCTCCATCAGTCGTCCTTCATCATCTCCCCGCCTCGAACATCTTCCTCCCTCCTCGAAACCCTTGTCAAATAGTCGCGCACCCACGCCAAGCCCCCATCGTCTTCCTCCATCACCTTCGACTACCTCAACACCAACCTCCCTACTCTCTACGCCCTCTCACGAGACCTCGCCCAACCCCGACGACGCGCTCTTCAAACGCGGCCTCGGCTGCTTCAGCCTTGGTTGCAAAGGCGGGTCTCAGACCGCCAGTGGAAACACCTCTCCGGCCCACACAACGACAAGCTCGCATGCGCAGCCTCACACTACCGCCCACCAGTCTCCCGCCCGCACGTCCGCCCGCACGTCTAGTGCCTCTCAGCATCATGCGACACAGAGTGGGCCTCCTCCGCCACGCCACGCCGCAAGCACAAGCAGAAGCAGGACGCATGCCCCAAACGCACATTCTCAGCAGCCCGTCTTAGGAGTAACGCATAGGACGCCGCCCCCAGTAGGGAGGGTAATCGTCCCCCACACCGTCGGAGTGCACGGCGAGCTTCATGAAGTGCGGCTCCCTGGAACAGTCCCTGGACATCCAGAACCAATGGGCCGTATTGTACAGGGGCATCCGCCGGGAGGTGTCCACACGCCCGCACCCGACCCACATGCCCCCGGATGGAACTACGAGACGCATCCTGAACGGCGTCCTGCTCGCTCCAATGGCAATGGGCACCGACAGGGGCACTCAAGGCGGGCATTCAACGACAACGGCGGCGGCGGTGACGACGAAGCGAGCAAGAAGAGGGATGAAATCCAGTCTCTTACCCCTCGCGGTGGCAAGTTGACCAAGTGTATGGGCCTACCATGCACCTCGGGCAATCAAGGTCAACAACACAGCAGTCCCGCGCACAATACCTCGCCTGCCTACGACGTCCATTCGCCTGTCCACGACGCCCACCACTCGCCCGTTCACGACGCCCACCACTCGCCCGGTCACGACGCCCACCACTCGGCTGCCCACTCGGCTGCCCACTCGCCTGTTCACGACGCCCACCAGTCACCGCCAACTTCGCCTGTGATGGGCCTGCCCGTTCCGCCTGGCACCACCATACACGAACCTCAACAGGGCCAGTCTCGGCCCGTGATGGGCTACAGGTTCAGCGAGGTGCAGCGCACGCAAATGGGAACGCATACAGGCAGGTATTTCAGGCCCAATCACCCGAATTCGCCCATTGGCTCTGCCCCTCAGACGCCTACGCCCGCCAGCTCGCCGCAACACGCTCACGGACACTCGCCTAGTCGTACGCCCTCGTCCACTTCTAGGCATCCACACAAGCGAGGAAACAAAGAAGGAGAAGAAGACGAGGTCTTGGCGCGCGACGACGACAATCATGTCGAAGCTATCCAAGCCCGCGGTAATGGCTGCTCGGGGCTCAACTGTCAAGGACAGCCACAGACGTCTAGTGGGCCAAGCTCTCCCTCCCACCCCGCAGCTGCGGCGCCTGGCGCGCACTCGGAGCAAATAGTGGGAATGAGTACTGCGGCGCCTCCACGCAGTGGCGGGCGTCTGGCCAGTTCTTGGGTCGTTGGCGAGCACGGACAGTTGCACGAGACGCATCATACCGCGCCATCGCCTCCTCACGAAGGACATGGGCATGGACATGGCCACGAGGCGGCTCACACCCAGCATGAAGCACAGGGCGCCCGCCACGACGATCACCACAGCACCGCCGCGCATACGCACGCTGCCTCAGCATCTGCATCTCCGCCTCGCTCCCACCCTCCCGCAATGGGCCACCCGGTCGACCCACTTCATGCCCTGATGGGACCTCCCCGCGGATGGCAGGCGACTGGTACGCCTGTGCCACCACCAGCACGCGGAACGCCAGCACCTGGAATACTTGGACCGAGGCCTGGATTCAACCCTCACCACCGGCCGCCACACAGAAGGGAAGTGCAATCAGATCAGCAACGCGGCGACGACTACGAGAACGTCAACTCAGCTGGCACGGAGCTCATCATCGCCCGCGGAAATGGCTGCTCCGGCTTGAGTTGTCGTCGAAAACCAGAGACGAACAGTGGGAACACATCACCAGCTCAGGCTGGTCCTTCATCCCCTCGCCGCACGCAAACCGCAAGCGATCACGCTGCGGCCCAGCACGCTGCTCCTATCGGGGCTTCTCAGCACGTGACAACGCAGGGGCCAGCGGACCCCGCCCGCCAGCACGTGACGCCGCACGGAGCAGTGACCCCCTTGCGCACGGCCCACTCCTCGCTTTTGTCCTCGCCTACGTCATTCCACACGGCACAGTCCAGCCGTGTGGGGTCGCCCCGCACGCCGCACTCCCCTCCCGCCTCGCCCGCCTCGTACGATCACCATGGTCGCAATTCACCCCCAGCATCGCATTCGACATTCAGTATTCGGCCAAGTGGGACGACGCGAGTTCAGTGGCAGTCGGCTGGGAATCCCGTAGCCATTGGTACGCCAGCGCCTGGGATTCTCGGCCCCAGGCCGGGCTTTCCTCCTGTCCACCACCAGCCGCCACACAGACGAGAGGTGCATTCGGATGAGCAACCACGAGGCTCTTCCCCGCCGACAGCAAGGGATGCAACGCAGGGAGACACCCACCCGGAACGACGGTCTGCTCACGCCAATGGCAATGAGCAGGGACACAGGCACAGGCGCGCAAGACGGGCATTCAACGAAGGAGTGAGCGAGAAGAGGGATCAATCACACTCCCTTGCTCCTCGCGGAAGCAAATTGGTCAAGCGTAGGCGCATCGGCAGCAGGGGGTGAGGGGAGGGTACGGTGGAAAGCATAGCATTTCGGGAGCGCGGCATGTTGAGAGCGGAAGGAAGGGGTAGAAAGAGGCCGAGGGCCTAGGACGCAAGGAGGGGGCAGGAAATCTGACACGGTGTCTCTTCGTCCCCCCATTTCCATTATCTGCCTCATACCAACGTCGTAGCCATCTCCACTTCTTTCTCTTCACCATCTCCATGACTCGCTGGTCCCGTCCTTGACTTGTCCCAAAAAGGTGACTTTGTCGCCCCATGCTCAATGGCACACCGTTCTTGCTTTGCCGTACTCCTGCTTCACGTCTGTCCTTTCTGCACAGGTTAGGATCGCCAAGGCTTTTGGGAAGTGCGAAGAGAGAGTCTCGCAAGGAGTGTTGAGGAAACGACGTCACCAACACGTCTAGCTTGGCTCAGCCACCGGTGTGTGATTCCTCTCTCAATGGTCCCATACATGTATAAGGACTGCTCCAGCCTGTCTCTTGTCCGTTGCCCTTCGTCAATCGATCAATCATCCCAACAAGGCGGGCGTCGAGCCGCGGATACATTGTCTCTACGCAGTGCTCGTTGTAGCCGCTTCCACCTCTCTCTCTTCACCATCTCCATGGTCTACCGGTGCCGGCGCCGGTCTCCATCTCTCCCAGAAAAAGGGGACTTTGTCCCTCTCATGCACAATGGCACACCCTCGTGGCTTTGCCAGATACCCGCTTGACGTACATAGCTCATATGTGGAAAGGCTTCGGTCTTCAAGGCTCTGTCGGAGGAACAACCCAACAAACCTCCTCGGGAAGTCTGTACTCATTACCTGCCCTGGTGCCAGTTTCGTGCAGTGGTGTACCCTTGGACTGTCCAAAAAGACGACGCTGCCGTGATGGACACGAAGCGCCACTTTGAAACTTGGGAAGATGAGGTCGACTCATTTTCAAAGTTCAGAAGAATCGATGGTGTCGTATCCCTTGGGTCGGGGTGTGGTTTGAGGTTGAGCCTTCGAAAGAAGCCGGCCATTCACCACCAATGATGACAGCTCTCGGTCACGTTGCCCATTGGGCCTTTGACGCTGTCGAGGACGCCCATCCTGCTGTCTGAAGCTGCGAGAAGGTCCGTGTTAAGCTTGTCCTCGTGACACAAGACGTACTCCCGGAAGTACCCATGGGTCCAGCGCAACATCTGTTGTGCTAGATTGGGTGAGTCTCTAGTCTCCGATGTGAAGCCGACGTCCTTGTAGTTGTGCCAAAGTCCTAGATGATAAACCCGACCCCGGTGGTGCATGTATGGTGGTCGAAGGCGGTCTTAGACGCAGTGGCAGCCACGGATGTGTACCACCCTTTCCAGGACCCCTCTAAGCTGCTCCGATGTGGCAGGGAAGCGCTGGGCGATCGTCGTGCCATTGCTGTCTAGCAGACTGAAGGGACACTGTCGGGAGGCTGCGTCTGCGCCGAGCACCTGATAAGTAGTTGTCGAGGTCATCCCATGGCAAAAGGGTCTCGCCTTCGGCTTCGATACGTAGGTGAGGCTGCGTGTTGATATCCGCTAGTCTGGGCTCGGACCTCGTGCCTCTGCGGAGCATACCGCAGCTAAGGTCCGAGAGCGATAACTCGACTACATTCATTCTCCACGGGGAGGCATTGCTGCGAAAGACTGCTTGTGCGGTCTCTCCTAGCCATGTTAGGGGTCAGGCGACGTCGTCTTAGCTTGGAGGAGAGCGCCAGGGGCGAGGATCTGCTGTAGAAAGGCTGTGGCAAAGGAGAGCGAGTTGGGAGCGAGTTCATGGTATATAAGGGTGCTGTTTTGGCGTTGAAAGGAGCAATACGTTAATCCAGGTCGCACGCACAACACGTTGCGTAGATGATGCTGCGTAAATGATGGTGCGTAGAGGATAGTTTGCGTAGGTGAAGCTGCGTACGTGAAGCTGCTGGACGTCGTTGCGGAGGTGAAGCTGCGACGGCGTGACGACGTGGGCGGCGTTGCGCAGGTGACGTTGCGTGAAGTACGCTGCGTGGATCACGAGCTGTGGATGATGCTGCGCAGATTCTCCCGCGTAGATTTACGCTTCGTACCTAGAGTACGCTGCGTAGGTCGAGGAGCGGCAGCGTGGGCGTGCGGATGCAAGCGTGGACGTACAGGCGATAAGTGGATGCCATTAGAGAGTGGGCACAGCGGGGCGGTCACATTGCGGGGCGGCATGGACCAGCCTGACTGCCGGCCATGACAGTGTCTTCGAAATGTTGTGAGCCTACACGCGGTGCAAAGTCGCGAAGGTTGAAGGCCGTGCCGCGCCGCATCGTGACGCCAGGACAAAGAGCAATCCGCGCAATTATACGCTGCCTCTCGCAGTCACCTCCCCTTCCACATCTTGCATCTTGCTGCGCCTCGACTTGCTCCGATTATGACTCCGTCCCGCCGGCTCCATGTCCGATTCCCCTCTCCTACCCTGTCGCCGCTTTAGCCATGGTGCGTGTCGGGTACGCGTGGGTCTCGGGTTTCGCCGCACACGCCCAGCATGCGCCAAGTGAGGACTGCACCACGCTGAGCCACGTCAGACTGCACCACGCTAAGCCACGTCAGACTGCGTTGACTCGCGTCTTTTCTCTTTCGGCCAACTGGCTTACCTAATCTTGAAGGCTAGGTACGACTGCTTAGAGTGAAGCTTCGTATTGTTAGCAAATGCGTTACATTGACCCATCACTGTCCTCGACATCGAATGCACGCTCATTAAACAGCATGGGCTTGCTCTCCTCTGCACATTCTGTAAGTACAGCAGAATCTCGCTCTCCACGCTCCTTTTCCAAGCCAAAACGACGTCACCTGACTCCTAACAAGACCATAAGGCATCGTGGGGTTTTTTGAGCATGGTTCACTCTTGCGGAACGCATCGACTCGATTTCTGGCACTCGGGCCTTGTGGTGGCACGCGCCGCCGAGGCACGCGGTCCGAGCGCACGATTTGCACTTACCTAGGTAGCAACAAAGGGGAAAGGTCCTTGCCTGTGTGTGGGCTGCGAATGTGCTGCTGCAGAGGCGTCTGCTACTGTCAGTCGTCTGCTCGGCTCCTTGTGCTGTGAACGGTGTCCGCCAACTGCTCTCGTGCTGCAAAAATCTTCTGCTGGCCCTGTCGTGTGCGTGGGGCAAAATTCGTCTGCTCGCCCCACCGCTCATGTGCGGTGCGAGTCTCCCGCCCCATCGCTGCTGCGAGTTTCTGGAACTTTAGTCGCGCCGCCGCCGCCGCCGCCGCCGCTTTCTGCCAGTGTCTGTGCCCGTCTGCCCCGCACGGTGTGCAAGAACTCAACGTACCTTAGCCCCCTGCCTGCGTCATCTGGCTGCCTGCGTCATCTGCCCTCAGAGCGAACCCTTTGCGCGGAGACGGAGCTCCGCGATGCCGCCACAACGTCGATCGTTGAGTTGTGTGGCTACGAGTGGTGAGGCCTTGACTCAAACAGTTTGGCAAATCGTTTGACTGGCAAATCGTTTGGTAGTGCCGCCATCGCCACGACGCGTTGTTTTGCGTCCAGCAACCGTTTCCACGGGGCCTTGGCAGCCACACTTCCCGCTTTGGCCGCTGCTCAAGCCTGACCCCACGCACACGGACGTGTTTGCTGCCAGTCGATCCTTGGACACGCCCCGCAGCAACGGCATTCGTCGATGCCTTTTCTCCTCGACGGTTTTAGAGGGAGGTAAGGGTGCCCGATCTGGCCCTTTCCCCCCGTCCTCCCCACACTCTTCTCTTTGCCGTATTTTTCTTTTTGGGTCACTTTTAACCTCGTCAGCCTCGCATACACCCACCGAGTGGGCGTACTACGGGATACAACTTCATTTCTTCGTGCCAAGCTGGTCTTTGCACACCTTTTACGCCCAGAAACAGCCCTACCTACTCTGCCAGACAGCAGCACACTCAGCTCATCGACCGTCGAAATTCTCGCAAAGCCGGCCTTTGCCAAGTCGTCACTCGGTCGCCACGCTCCTACACAAGCTCGCCCAAGAAAGAAGCGCGAAGAATCGCCTTGCCTGCAGCATACACGCCACACTACGCTCGCCCTCGCTGGATCGAGGCCGACTTTTCAACTTGCAATTAAGTCTCCCCATACCGCATCAAAGCAAAACGCAATGAAGCTGCAACTCGCCTTGCTGCTCCTCTCTACCTGCCTCGGCATCGTGCAGCACCTCGGTCGCCATGCCGTCGCTGCGGCAGATCTCGCCTCGACCGCCTCGTACGATCCTCCCAACAGCCGAGTCCAAGCATGGAACGCCACTGCGAGCTTCGATCATGAAGACATCGATGGCATTGATGGGGAGGGTGCCGATTCGCCCGTCTTTCGTCGGATGAAAAAGTGCTTTGGCATTGGATGTGGTCGCAAGCCAGCAACCTCGAGCGCCCACACCTCACCGCTGCACCCGGCTGCCTCGTCTTCCTCACATGCCCCTTCGCAAGGGCCGCGCACCTCGTACGCCTCGGCGCATAGCACGCCGCTAAGCTCGCCCGCGTCGATTCACTCTTCCCAATCGACGGGCAGTCTGACGTCCAGTGGCTCCTATCGCTCTGTAGGGGTGCGCACACCATCCATCTCGTCTTCCTCCTCGTCGGGGTCGTTCCACACGCCTGCCTTGCATACGCCGCCCAGTTCACACAGTTCAACGGCATCGTCCTCGAGTGTTGGCTCACCAATGCGCCACAGTTCTCCAGAACACCCGTCAAAGGCCGCAACAACGCCAGTGCATCCCGCCCCTGCCAAGTCTACCCGCCCTGACTCGCCCATCCACCCGGCGCTTCTCAGACGCCCAAACCGCGCCAAGTCGTGGTCGACTACGCTCGGCACGCCAGGTGCCATTCCGCCTGTAGTAGGCATACCCGCAAACAAGGCCGCCGTTGGGGTGCCCGTTGCCAAGGCGCATTCTGGTGACGCAAACGGCGCAAGCACCTCTCGTACCAAGCCAATGCCTCTTCAGCAGCGCCCAACGGGAAGCACCTCCTCTTCCCCAACAGAGAGCCCGCCGTACACCGGGACGAAGCAAGCACGAATGGGCGAGCGAATTGCGAAGAACAAGCATCGCGGTCCAGGCAAGCGTAGGCTCCCTAGCGAGGACAGAGACGACGGCGACGACGGCGACGACGGCGACTGCGGTGGTGTAGCAGCGTGTCCTCTCCTCGCTCGAGCGGAAAGCGGTCCCAGCACCGCACCCCGCGCTGCCTCGCCACAGCACAGTGGAGCTGGGAGCACTTCGACGACGAACAGGCGACCTCCACCTCTTGCGCACCAGCCACAGACCAGCAGCGGACAGTCCAAGATTTCCGGTCGTCCGACCTCGCCGCAGGGACCTGAAGCCTCCAGCGACAGCAGTCACAGGGTAGATGCAGGCCACAAAGGACCCGAGGACCGCACCGGTCGCCCAACGACGGGTGGTCTGCGTTTAGCGGGCCCAAGAGAGCCCGCCTCGCGCATGCATCGATACCATGGCGACCCTTCGCATGCGCCGGGCTTCTCCGGTAAATGGGAGGATGAAGCCACCTCGAGTTTTCGCTGGCAGAGACCTCGCCCTCCCCCACAACCAACTCAACGCCACAGGAGCCGCGTACTAACACCGCCGCCTCCTCCCAGCTCGTCGTCTCGCTCCGAGGCGGCCGCCAGCTCCGGATCTCACAGTGCTGCGGCACAAGGAAACGCCGGCCGCAATCGAGGCGTTGGTCAGGGGCAAGGGAAGACTGCGGCAGGGCCCAGTGGGGCGCGCTCTCGCGCTACCTCACCCTCTGGATCGACGGCATCAAGTACGCAAGCGCATCAACGCCACCGTCGCGATGACCGCGTCGAGGAAAGCGCGGGAGACGCGTCTTCCCGTGCTATATTTGAGCCTCGCTTCCGATTCGAGCCGAATCGGGCTCAGTCCGATTCTAGTCCCTCTCAGTCCCCTCCTCCCTCTCCTACCTCTAGTCTCTCCCACCATTCTGATTCCCCGCACCACTCCCTCTCATCCGATGGCATCTATGACACGCCCGTCGGAGTCGCACCGGCGGGTCACAGTCTGGCTGCCCTCCGAGGTGGCGCATCTCCACCCGCAGGAGGATGGGCTCAGCATCGCCTCAACGCATCGCCTTCCCCCTCGCTCTCCGCCACCTCCTCAAGCCGCGATTCCGCCCGCACGTCCACCTCTCACTCCGGCAGTGCCTCGCAGAGGCACAGTCCCCGTCCGAACGCCCAGCATTCAACGTCCATCTCATCCTCGTCAACAGGCACACGCGCCTCTCGTTCCCGCTCACCCCGGCGGCCAATGTCCCCCTCTGGCTCGACGGCAACAAGCGCGAGGCAATCCTCGCCTCCGCGCAGCCCTGGATCCCACCGTCCTCGACGTCGTCGCTTCTTCGATCAAGAAGACGTTGACATGGAAGCGAGGACAAATAGCGCTCCAGCGCGTCAGCAAACTGGGACGGCGCATCCGACACACCACGCGGGCGCTAGTAGCCACGTAGGGAGCACGTCGGGAGCTCGCCACGATCCGATTCGATCGCCAGAGACGAGCACTGGACATACGAAGCCTGTAGGGAATGACCCCATCCGGTCGCCGCAAACGCAGGGGAGCACGAGAGCGTCGGGGGCTCGCGGTCCTACCAGCTGGGACTCTTCGCACAAACAGGAGCTTCACAGCCTCCTCAACTCGGCCAAGTCCCCCGAAGCTACCTCGCAGCACCGCCCAAGTGGGCACAGCAACGAGGGCAGGGAGCGGACACCGTCACCTCCGTCCCGCTCCTGGTCCCAGCATAGCCGCGGTAGCGCGCATTCCTCTGCGTCTGCCTCGGGCGGCTCGCACCCCGCCAGCATCGCGTCAGAGCACAGTAGCGCAGGAAAGACTTCTCCACGGCCGACGCATTCGTGGGTGCATTCGAGCGATCAAAGTGCAAAGCATTCCAAGTCCAGCAGCTCTGCTCAATCCGTCGGTTCCCACTCGCGCGTTGCCGCCCCGCAGCGGGGTCGAACGGGAAGCCCCGCACACTCGGATAGCGTCACGTGGAAGTCGGACAGTCACCCCGCGCCATCACTCAGCAGCGTCGGAAAACCCTTGTCTTCGTCAAGCCACAGCTCTCCGCCTGGCTCTCCCTCTGGGTCCACGGCATCAAGTGCTCCAATGAGGAGCCCCTCACCGCACTCACACGACGACGGCAAGGGTCTAGCCTCACACTCGCCCGCTGCCTCTCATCCCCTTTCGCAGTCGCCCAATAGATCCAACTCGGGCTCGCGACAGCAAAGTGGTAGTCGCGGAGCGGCGAGCTCAGGGTCGATCCCCTGGACGCCTGGTGGGCACGAGAGTGCCGGTCGCGCGCCAAGTTCGGGTCGACACTCTAGTTCTAGCTCGTTTACAAGTCGGTCCACGCTCGAGCGCCGCTCTGGTAGTGGTGGTGGGCGTGGGGGTGGAAGTGGCCGTGGGCATTCCCCCCACCGCGCTTCCTCGGGGAGCAAGACAGACAGGGGCGTCAACGTCAATCGAAGCCGAGCACGTCCTCACAGAAGTGGTCACACCGGCAGCTCCTATAGCTCGTCGTCGTCTCACAACGGAGAAAGCTCGAGCGAGATGAGCGGAGAGGCATGGAGGGCAGGGGGTAGATTGGGGGGGCATTCTTCCGCGTCGCAAAGCAGTCATGGCTCCTCAGACGCGGATAACGAGCGCAGTGCCGCATCCAGCCCAGCTAATCCCTTTGCTTTTCCTGCGCACGAGTCGAGCCAAGGCAGTCGAAGTGCTGGCAGCCAGCATGCTGGCAGTCCCCCTCGGCAACAGCAACCTGGTAGTCACGCCACGGCCCACTCTGGCGCCGGTCCGTCGTCCTCGCATCACGATACGGCGACCAGCATAAAGCAACCGACCCCGCCAAGCAGTCCCGAGCATGCCCCGCCTCACCGTCGCGCTCGTGGTGGACGCGGGGGGTCGTCCCGTAATGGACGAGGACGCGCTGCTTCGTCGGGGAGCAGGAGCGACAGGGCCGTATCCGTGCACGGCAGTCGACAAGGTTCTCGCAGCGGGTCGGTCTCTCAAAACGGCGAAAGAAGTACGGCAGGCCCTGCGCAGATCGATTTCGGCCGATTGGGGCCAGCCAGCTCGTCAGAGAGAGTACATCCGCAAACAAACTCGGGGCACACAGGCAGCCAGCGAGCTTCTTCCCCGGCTTCAGTGCATTTGCAAGCGCACAGCGGAGGGGCAGCGTCCTCAGCCTCTGTCCACTCGGCACAGGCTCACAGCGGGGGAGCCGCCCCGTCGTCGTCTTCTGCGCACACGTCGTTGCACTCTCAAGGGACCCTTACCGCCTCGCTATCGTCCCCACGTAATCCCTTTATCTTCATAGACGACTACTCTGCGCGTGGCAGTGCCCACGCTCCGTCACACTCCAGTGCGACGCACGCCGATCAACATGTCCACGGCAGCCGCCTCACAGGCGCGTCCAGCGCTCCTCATCCAGTGCGTCCGGCGTCCCCTCATCAGGATACGGCAACGAGTACGAGGCGGCCTACACCGCCGAGCAGTCCGGCACATGCGCCTCCCCATCGCCGCTCGCCCTCACCCTCTGGTGGTGAGCATAGTGCAGGCCCTTCCAAGCAACAGACGTCGTCTTCGGAGAGTAGGATCAGTGGGCCAAAGGTGCGGCCTGGGGGAACTCGCCTGTTTGGGGGGAGGGTTAGAAAGGCAGCGGGGGCAAGCACGAGTCGAGCAGCGGGGCCAAGTACTAGTCGAGCAGCAGCGCCGGTCCCGAGGTTTGGAGCAGGGCCGAGCAGTAGTCACGCAGCTGGGCCAAGCACTAGTCAAGCACACCAAGGCCCCCACGACGGCCCCGCTCCACCAGTCGGATACCCTGGTCGCTACCATGTAGGACCAGAGGCCGAGCGCAAGGGCAAAGCACCAGCACCGCCAGCGTGGGCCAGTCCCTCGTACGTGCCACTTCCCGCTGAACATCATCCGCACGACGCTTCTCGAGGTTCATCGACTTCATCTGGTAGTTCTGCTGGTAGTGCAACGGCACCTCGCGTCGACTCTCCGACCACCTCGACGGCGACGAGTCGGCACCGCAGCGAAGTCAACCCACCTAGACGCCATTACCGCCGCTCTGAAGGCTCCACGCACAGCGCCCCCGCCCGCCTCCTCGGCCAGGACTCCAGCCCTGCACGCCTCGCCGCTAGGCCAACTCACAGCGCCGATGCGAGAATCGAGGGTAGTCCCCGTGTCCACCACCCTGCAGGCAGCGGCAGTGGGGCTTCGACGAGCAGGGGCGGCGCAGCAACCTCGGCGACGACGACCCAAATAGGCAGTTTTCATGCGCTTCAAGAGGCGGCGGCAAGGGCAGGTAGCGGCAGTACGCATCGGACGACGCCGTCGGGCGGGTCAGGGCACGGCGCTGTACACGCCAATGGGCACGCCAACGGCCACGCACATCAACCTGGTAGTCCCTCGAGGTCTACCGCTACGAGCGTGCGGCAAGAGACACCACCAGGTAGCCCGGAACGACAGCCAAATGGACACCACCACCACCACCACCACGACCGGCGATCTGACAATCTCGAAGTCACTGCTCCTCTCGAACCCCGTGGCGATCAAATTTATGCAACTGGTCCACTTGGTTCGCCGCCTCGCCTTCCTCCGCCGGGGAAGAGCAGTAGCAGCAGCAGCAGCAGCAGCGGAAGCAAGAGCGCAGCAAAGACGCACTCGAGCAGCTCGACGCGCCGTCCCAGCCAAATGAGCGTTGTGGACAGTAACTCCGTTCAGGGGTCCAAGAAGCAGGGGACGATGACTTCGAACAGTAGCGCCAGCAAGGGTAGCAAAAAGGCAAAGACGTCGAGCGGAACGCCAAGTGGAGGAGGGGGTACCACGAGCACAGCGTCAAAGGCGGCATCCGGGACCAAGACGCCGAGCGGGACGCCCAGTCGAGGAGGAAGCGTTACAGGCACAGCGTCAAAGACGCTATCCGGGCAGAAGACGGCTTCAACGCCAAGTAGGTCTCACCAAACCTCGGGATCAAGCAACATGCCGTCGACGAGTACAAGGGGGTCGGGAGTCTCTCACTGGAGTTCGTACTCGGGGCCATTTTACAGCGGCAGTCAGACGCCGTCGGGCAGCGGACGTAAGACGGGGACGGGGACGCCCACCTCAAGCAGCAGGAGCTACCAATCGTCGCCCAGTGGTAGTGGTAGGCCTCGCACGCCCAGTGGGAGCCCATCGCATCATACGCCGAGCGGCACCCCGCCCCTCACGCCGAACAGTACCCCGCCCCGCACACCCAGTGGCACCCCGCCTCACACACCCAGTAGCACCCCGCCTCACACACCCAGTGGAACTCCACCTCACACACCAAAGGGAAGCCACTCATCCTCTGCGAGTACAAGATTATCGGCGTCGGGGCCTCGCCCCTCGGGCAGCGTGGGCACAAGCTGGACGGTCAGTGGCTCAAGCTCTCGTTCCGGCTCAGTCAAAGGAGCAGCGAGTCCCAGGCCGCTGCAACCACATGGAAGCCCCGCCTCGGTGCACGGCCAGGATATAGGGAGCCCCGTCTCGGTGCATGGCCAGCAAGTAGGGAGCCCCACGCACTCGAGCAGATCAGGCGGGAGCGTGCACCAGTCGTCTTCGTCGTCTTCATCCGCCACTTCCTCGCGCTCGCGCTCGCAGTCGCACTCGCTTCATCGACGCAAGCCTCCTCCCCAGCGTCAGACGCCCGCGGAAGGGAGTGGAAAGCGCAGAGGACGCCCGCCCGGGAAGTACAAGGCGGTAGCAGCTGTCATGGGCCCGGCCACGAAGTACAAGGCGGTGGCAGACGTCAGGTCCGCCCCCGCGAAGCACAAGGCGATGGGAGATGTCATGGCCAAGGCGCCGTCGGGCCTGCCTCTTTCCCTCGCAGCGTCGCAACTGCACGGCGGCCAAACCAGTCACCGTTCAACGCAGCAAGCAGGGAGCTCCATGCCGCACGGTCTTGGTGCGATGAACATCGCGATGCGGGCAAAGGGAAGCGCCACCAGCGCCAGCGGAAGTAACAAGTCGGATTCCACCAGTACAGGCATGACGGGGACACCGCCCCACAGTCCTCACGCCCATACGTCGTCGCCGCAACGCGGTCAAAGTAGCGGTAATACCAACGAATCGGTACGCAGTGCCAGCTGGGGTTGGAACAATCACGTTGGTTTCCCAGCACCGAATCCCGTCCGTAGTCCCGAGCATTCCCATCAGACCTCGTCTGCAGTAGCAGCGGCGGCTGGCAAGAAGGAGCCTGGTAGCCCCACTAGTAGTAGTCTCTCTTCGACGGGGCGTTCTGAGCCCCGCCAATGATGAGATTCGCCAGCGTCCCCTTAGTCCAAGCCCATGCCGCGATAGCCGCGCATTTCGGTGGCTATTGCGTGTATTGTACATACACTCTTTTGAATATCGGCGCCCTATCTGCCTGTACGTGTGTTCCTTTCAATGTCCGCGCTCTCTGTCCGCGCTCTCTGTATGCATCTAGATTCGTTTCAGTGTCCGCACCCTCTCTGCATGTGTATCTGTTCCTTTCAATGTCCGCGTCCTCTAGAATATTGCTTTCAACACCCGCGCCTTCTCTGCATGTACATCATCTATTCATTTCAATCTTCCGCGCTCTCAGCACCGAATTCAACGATTCTATCTATGTTTTCACGTGGACGTCGTCGCTGGGCGACGGACGTCCCGTTGAACTCCGTAGCAAGGGGCTGTGGTAACGAGATACCACTGTCTTATGGGGGCATACATGCACGCACGCACCGGAGATAGAGCGAGTTCATTCAATCTCGCAAGTATCGTACAATACTAGGAACGAAAACATCTACGCAGGGAAGAGGCAAGCAGGGGGGGGGGCCTTTTTCCGCGGAGCGGGCCGGGCCACGTGGCGTGGAGGGGCCGGGCGTGGCGCGGCGCGGCTCGTCTCGGATCCGAGCACGTTCACCCCTCACTCCGCCGTCGGCTCTGAGAAGCTGTACGTTCACGTTGAGATGAAAGAGCGTATTGATTGGGGCGTCGAGTGTCAAAGGACACGGCAAGGAGGCACTCTATTGTAACTACAGCACGACGTCGCCGAGGCGGATGTACGGGCAAGTCGCATCCTGCCCGCGTGTGTTGATTGTATGTTAAGAGCATACTCTGTCTGCGGCCCCTTCACCCTACCCGCCGCGCTTGATGGTACCTTCACTACCACTTCTCGTAGGTACCTTCCCTCCTAGTTCAGTGCTTCAACACGACTGAGTACCTTTTGATCCTCTCTGTGTACACAAAGCATTTCCTGCGTCGATATCATCGCCACGGCCCTTGCTATTCCAACACATACGCGGGCGACGCTGCAATGGATGGCGGCCTGTGATGCAAGAAGTGTCGCGTGCGCGTGCCGCGCATGGCTGCCCACTGCTTACTCGGCCGGGACGCGTCAGATAGTTCCGCCCAGAGCCTAGCATCGGGGCTAGTCCCGCCTTGACCTCCATTCTTCAATCCATTCCATCTCCGCTTATAGCATACAATAGTACTAGCCAGGCTTGTGCCTCTTGTCTCTGGATCCCTCATTTCATCTCCAGGATATCATTCGTTTACAAGAAGACGAGGAGCAAGCTTGCAATCCCCTTTGCGGGAGCATACCACGACGGGTAGGTCTGTGGTAGGTCTGTCTGTCTGTCGGCCGGCCGCGACCCGCGTAATGGCCCTGAGAGCAAAAGCTAGATGTACGCGGGTGACCCACATCTTTGCTGCCACTTCAAACGCCCTCCGCCCCGCCCGCCCCGCCGCCCGCCGCGAATGGACGCGTGGTGCGGGCCATGGCTTGGCGCAGGCTATCATACTTACGCGAGCATAGAGCGAGGCCAGCCCTTATTGCTGTATTTCAGACGGCGTGAAGCAGAGCTTCCAGACTACTTACTCACCCCATCAACAAAGACGACCAAAGCAGCGTCCTTCCACCGGCGCAAAGGTATCTCCCACGCACCACCCGCTCGGCCCTCGCAAGCGGTCTCGCTTGCGGCGCGATGTGTGCATTTCAACGTCAGCGCCCTCACTGACTGCATTCATTTCCTCTCCTCTGCGGGGCAGCCTCGCCGCGGCGATGCCGTTGGCCCTTGACGCTCGTCGATCGGGGCTGCCGCCGTCGGAGATGAGAAGCTCTAATAAGGCGGCGAAAAGGCCGTGAGAAACTGAGCAAATCTGGCGCCCTGTCCCTGTCCCTACCTCCTGCTTGGCCTTTGCTCTCGTTTCGTCTGGTGGCGTCGCGCACGCCCCGTGCCTGGTCGAGGCCAAATCGTCGCCATCGTTAATTCCAACGCCCCCAGACGTACCTGACGCTATGTGGCGCAACTCGAGAAACAGTTTGTAAACTTTACTTTGCCTGGGGGGTTCGCAATCTTTTGCCGCCGCGGGAGTTTATAAACTTTACCGCGGGAGTTTGCGAACTTTCCGCGGGAGTTTGCGAACTTTGGACTGCGGAGGCCTTGCAATGACGTTTTGAGGCTTTGGAGCGATGACGGTCGGCGGGCTACATAATCTGCCGTTACCCTGCCCCCCCTCGCGGTACCCTTCTCTCCCCTCCCCCACCGACACACCGACACACCCACATACCACTCATCACCCTCGACTCGAACCTACTACTTCTTCAACTCGGCCGCGAAGCTGGTCTTTGCTGGATTATATGCCCCCATTTGTTTCTCGTACCGCCTACCAATTCTCTTCTCGTCCAACTTCCCGCGAGGCTGGTCTTCGCCGGATGTATGCACCTTTACGACTCCCTCATCGCTTACCCCTCGTCACGATGAGAGTCACATTCGCCTTTATCGCCTTTCTTGCGGCGATCCAATACGCAACGGCGCTTCCTCTGCCCGCTGGTCAGGCAGAGGTGCGTACAACACACAACCAAGATGAACTTGTTTCCATTCCTCGGAGTATCCCCTCGGCATCGTCCCAGATAGACGTCGAGATGTTGCCTCACGCGAAGCGAGAGGCCTCCCGCTACGGCCTTGAAGAGGCGCAAGAGGAAGGCAAGAGGTCGAATACGCCGGCGTGGCACACACGAAGCACAGCGGAAAAGCGCGCCGGACGAATGATCCTAATGGTGGGCGTCGGGGGCAAGGACCCTGGTGGGCGTGGTGCCTGGGGAAAGCCCGCAAAGTCCACCTCATCGTCTAGCGGGAGCGGCAGCGAGTACAGCATCAGTGACAGCACTGGCAGACGGCAGCGGCCCAAGCCAGCCACTAGCGTCGCCAAGCCTGCCGGGTCTACGGCAAGTACGGCTCAGTCAAGAGCACCCTCCTATAAAACAGAGTGGACAGAGGACACGGCAGACTCGGGGATGTCTTTGCCTCCCCCCACGGGACAGCGCTCGCCCACGCGATCGCGTTCTCCGAGCCCTCTGTGGGATATGCATCGCATCAAGAGCCCTTCTCCGAAGATTCAATACGAATACGGTTCCGAAAGCCCTGTGATGAGCTCGTGGGGCAGTACCGGCATGGCAGCGAAGAGACCTCTTCCCGGCGGTGGCAATGGCGGCAATGGCGGCCAACACAG
This sequence comes from Quambalaria eucalypti, assembly GCA_004016185.1. Classification (NCBI taxonomy): domain Eukaryota; kingdom Fungi; phylum Basidiomycota; class Exobasidiomycetes; order Microstromatales; family Quambalariaceae; genus Quambalaria; species Quambalaria eucalypti. Next base: position 17,925 of record RRYC01000342.1, read on the forward strand.
CCCTACCAGCTCGCAGGGCAGTGTCAACACTGTGCCTCCATCGAAGCAGGCGCGCGACAGCAGTCCAAGCAAGCCCCACGTAAAGCGAGCCGGTTCTCTTTCTCTGCGTCTAGGCAACGCATCTCCACCACGCCTCGCTCCCAGCCGCAGTCGCATGCCGTCCGGTACGGGTGCGGATTCACGTGGCGGTCGGTCGCATTCGGAAGGTCCAGGGTTGGCATCGATGCACCGGCACAGCGAAAGCCGGCTCGACTTGAACAAAGAACCGTCTGTAGAACTCACCTCGATGCCGCGACACGGCGCAGTTCATCAGAACCCGCCATCGCATTCGGGAGGTCCAGGGTTGGCATCGATTCAACAGCACAGCGGAAGCCGGCAAACTCCGAACAATGAATGGTCTCAAGAATTGACCTCGATGCCTCGATACGGCGCAGTTCATCAGAACCCGCCACGACCAGGCACTAGCTCCCAGATTGCGCCTCAGCCTGTGCTCGCACGCCCCGTTTCGCCTCCCCACAGCCACAACTCATACGATGGAGGGTTGCACACGGGCAGCCCATCACCGTATCGCGGACAGGGGGGCGGTACCGGCCAATACGGACCGAGCCGCTCCGAGCCTACCGTTGAGGCGGACCATCGACCTGACAGTCCCACTTCAAGCACAGCCTCGGACGCTCATTCGAAGCGGGCCACGCCTCCGCAAAGTCGATCGCCTTCTCATTCAGGCAGCGGCAGCGGCAGTGGCAGTGACAGTGGCAGTGGCAGTGAGGCAAGTTCCCACCGCAGCGCATCGCCTACGAGCCACGGGTCACCCGCCACGGCAGGTACAAAGCGCGGTCTCGAGGGCCCAAGCGGTCCGGACGCCAAGCGTCCGAAGCTGACCCACAACGAGGATGTCAAAGGGAGAGCTGCCGCTCCGATTCCACCTGCCAAGCTATCGCAGCGTCCTGCTGAATACGAAGCCCTGCCTCAACACCATCCACCAACCTCGCCCAAGGGCGATGCGCATCGCGAGGGGAGCCATTCGCCGACACACTCCGGTTCTCCTTACGCAAAGCGGACCACGCCACCAGGAAGCCCATTACAGAAGCGCGTACGCATCCGCGGACGCATCGGCAGTCCCCTAGGTGCCCCCCCAGCCAAGCGCCCGAAGTACACCCCAGAACAGAAAGCCAAGTATCGTGAACCTGTTCAAATCAACCCCGCCACCGGACGGCCCGTCTCTCCTCCCCCTAGTCCTTCGCAGCAGCCTGCGCCGCTGAAGCAACTCCCTCAGACGTTTTCCACGGTTCATCCAGGCTTGCACCCGGTGTATCATCCCGAACGCCAACCTAGCCCCCCGCCCGTTGTTCCGCAACATCATGGACCGGAGCCAAAGGGAACGGTGCTGGGGACACCGGTCCATCCCGAGCGCAATACGCCATTCCCTATTGAAGGTGGCTCCCCGATCAAGACGGGTCACCGCATCGTTGCGGTATATGACAAGAACGGTAACCGCATCCCGCCCGTCACGGGGTACCGTGCGCCCGTCGAGAAGGGCGAGGATTCGGGGCTCACTGCCCCGTGGCCGCCCCAACCCCATCACGATACGAACGCCGGTGTCTCTGGTACAGCTGGTCGCCCAACTCCGCCCGCCTCCCCTGAGCATTCGGACCCAACCTGGATGTTCCACTCTCCTTCACCTACGAAGAGCAGCTCGATCTCGGACCACGGCCAGGATCTGGACGCCATTTCGTCGCCCACTGGTTCCAGGACCCCCAATACCCCTCCGGGAGGTGGCGATCACCACGACACCGCAAGCTCCCATCCACACGCTCGCGGCCACCGACACTAGAGCGTATATGGTAGCGCGCGCGTGGGGTAGCCTCACATGCCCTTGTCTGCGCATGCGGAGCCCGAATAGAGACGTTCCGAGTTTCGTACAAGTCCAGCCCGGAGAATGCGATAGAATGGAATGGATGTCGGTGTGAGATATGGATGAATGTGTCGACGTGAACAGTGCAGGCCGCTGTGGCTATTGGTACCATATTACACTTGAACTGAATTACATATGCCAGCCTTGCCGGCGCGCCTGCGATCCACTTTGCCGCTCGAGGTTGCGCTCGAGGGCAAGGCGATATCGCTCCGATTCGCTTGTGCCGGCACAAAAGCACCGCCACCTGGCGCCGATGCGCACATCTGATAGCAGACGTATGCTCATCAGACGCATCGAAATGACGCTCGAAACTTTTGCCCCGCAGAGAAGCGTTGCGGCAACGTTCTTCGCTTTCCTGGCGGCAAAGCAAAGGGGACGCGCTTTCCCTTGCACGCGCATTCTTGCGGCCACGCGGGCTACATATTCTACCCCCTCTTTTTCACCGTCCACCTACGCTTCTCCCCCTTTCTTGTCCACCACCACTATCAGACTTACAAATACCTCGACTCAACTGCACCGAAAACAACGGCGAAGCTGGACTTCACTGGATGTATGCTCCCTGCACGCGTACGCGCCTACTCAGCCAATCGCAATCCTCGCACGTCCCACTACGAGCCTAGAGCTAGCAAGGACATTTCGCGCCTCTACTATCGTCAAACGACCGCGAGGCCGGACCTTGCTGGATGTATGCGCACCGGAAGCGCACCTACCACGTACCTACCTACCTACTCGCACACCTCAAACCGCTACGCACGCCTCACCGCCGCACGCGATGAAGCTCCCCCTCGCCGTACTCATGCTCTCTTGGTGCCTCTGGGCGACTCAGCACGCCGGAGCGCTTCCCCTGCCCGCAGGTCGGGCAGACAGCGTACCGCTGCGACGCGCCCCCGAGATCGTCTCTGCGCTTGAACGTCGAACGATGCGCAAGAAGCTGCGAGAGGATATAAGACATTACGGGTACGAGCAGCACTTGCAGGAGCGCTTCGACGTGAGTGTTACTCGCCCTCTACCCTGCACCTTCACACTGCCGTTTCTCTGACACTTTTCCCGCCCTTTTATCCGCCCGCCATTATCCAACATGCAAGTTCCCGCTATTGTCGCTGTGGCATGGTCCGGAAGAGAAGCCCGCAGTCAATGACGATGAGCCCGTCATTGTTCAAGGAGAGACGATTACATACACGCCGCAAGAGGGAGTTCGGGAGGAGCATTGGGAGTCGGTTCTGCCAGAGGGGCAGTGGGGGCCGTTCTGAGACGAGTCGTGAGCGGTATTGCAGGTGCGGGTCCGAGAGAGAGAGAGAGACGGGTGGCAATAGCAATATCCGAAATTATTGGCCGATATCTTTGTGGGCGTTATGGCAATCCAGTGTCGCACACGCAAAGGATGACAATGACACCCATGGCGTGGCGTTCCTCGGCAGGTGTGACCTGTGCGAGGGGAGGCATCGCCGAAGCTGACGCTCAGCGTTGCTGAGAGCAATCCGGCCCTTTGCTAGCGGGCCTGAAACGTTTGCTCCGCCAAACCGAAGAGCGTACAACGAGGAGTCCACTGTGACTACCGCTGAGACATGCCCAGCAGCTCTGAGCCAATGCGCTACCTCCGTGCCCTCACAGCTGGCCTGGAGGCTGCTTGGTGTTGTTGCAAGGCGTAGCACATTGCTGCAACGCAAACGCATCGCGCTGAACATGTACCTCCGTGAGTTGCCTGACCGAGGAGGTCGCGGGGATAGGCCTTGATGATGCAGGCTGAAACTTTCAGAGTTTCTGCCGATCTTGGTGGCGGCGAAACCTTGCCTGTCCAATTCAGATCTACCTTGAGCTAGGCAGAACCTGGGGATGCCAGAAGACGGCCTGCTGGACTTGGACTGGGTGCACGTCTGCGCCGCCGCCGCCCACGTCGCATTTGCCCAGGGCAACAGTTTATGGCGGATTGTGACGAGCGCCAACGCTGACAGGACGGCAAACATTTCGCCGTGCGCGCTTGGTTTGCGCGAGGCAACCGTTTATCCCGATCCAGGTGGCCTTAATGTACCTTTCCATCTGAGTGCCCGACGCAAACTCGTTCAGACTTCAGCAGCGGGGCGGGACCTTCACACGGTCTGTGAGAGCCACCGGGGCAGACCGTTTTGATGCAGCGCTGCGGAGAAGACACCGGGCTGGCGGTCCAGCACGCCAACTGTAGGGTACGTTGCGACCCTTTGCTTCGACGCGCAAAGGGAAGCAGCAACCTCGTCGGGGAAACAGGTATAAAGAGGCGAGACGCGGCCCTGGCGGAGGGCATGTGCCGGTTCTGACTCGACCAAGCTCTGACACACTTCCCACTACACTTTACTCGTACCAAAGTACTCTCGAAGCCGGCCTTCCTGAGTCTCAACCAGCCGCTACGTTACTCACAATTGTGCTTGTTGCATCAGCCCCAACGCAAATCACCCTCTATTCGCTACATACAAGAAGCTGGCCTTACTTGCAGCGCATCGACCATCATCAAAGAGCACTTCTCGAACCGCATCGACGACCATGTTGCATCACGTATTTGGCACCAAGACGTCGCTCGCCGGCTTCATCTTGGCTTACCTGCTCGGCAGCCACCTCACCGCAGCGGCACCCATTGCGGCACGTTCCGATCAGGATGAATCTCTGCTAGTCTCTCGAGCCGACCTCGAGGAACGAGCGGCCGCGTACCCCAGCAATCTCTTCAAGTTGAAGGTGCACCCCATGCTCAAACCCAGCAATGTAAGTTTCGGTCGGCAACGAGCGAGCCTCGTCAAAGAGTGCGGGCAGGGCAGTTGCTGCATGTTTGAGCGTGGCGCATGCTCATCTCGCACGTCCCCATCGTAGATTAAGGCTAGTCTCAAGGCGAAGATGTCCAGGAACCGCCAACCTCGCTCTCGTGACCTCCTCGACGAGGGAGAGGCCGTACGCATGTGACGCAGCGTCAAAGAGTGGAGCGATTGGACACAATGGATTGGACCCATTGTGCGCCATGATACTAGAGCGATGCGCCAGGCAAGGGGACAAGGTGGTAAACGACGAGCGCATGTAGGCTCGCAAACGAAGGGGTCTGCAGCGACCTCGCAGCTGGTCTGGGGGTGGAGTGGCGTAGACCCAGTGCGAGTCTGCCCATGCATTCGATGGGAGCTGGTGAAATGAAAGATGTATGTGGTGTATAGGCCGCCTGGTCCTGGTTGCGTCGGCCGGGGTGAGAGGTTAGGAAGAAAGAAATTGGGCTCCCCTCGCCGCGTGGAGGGCAAGGCGGTGCGCGGGAAGAGAGACGCGTCTCGGATCCGAGCTGCTGGCTCGTCGGCCCAGCCGCGTTGGCCCGCGGCAACCTAAGTAAGTACGCTGCACACGACTCCACTTTCGTGGCCCTCGAATTCCCCCCTCCCAAACGCCTTGCCCTGATGAACATATGCGCTCATACTATCCTAGTCCAACTCATGCGAGTTCGTCTTTGCTGCACAAGCAGAGTGTCTTGCACCCTACGGCTCATACCCGTTTGCTATGATGCACGCTACACCCGCCGGAACCCCCCTCTCCCCCTCCCCATCTTCTAACGATCTGCCCTTTTGCCCAGCCATCCTTTCGCTCGCGCCAGCACCAGTTGCTAGATCATCGGCATGTACGGGCGCAACATTCGCAGCTAATAGCCTCCCAAAATCAGTCGCTGCCGCACTTATCAGTCCACGCGCTCGATTGGGGCAGCATAAATCCTTCCTCGGTACAGGAGACGAGTCGCGTGGGGTCGATGATGGCAGGACAGAGGTGCTCTGTATTGTCTGATGAACGCGCCCTGGCCTATCACACGCTTGGGAGACCTCATGCTCGAAATCGACGCTACAAAACGCACCACCTGCCGCCTGTTTTCTCACCTCCCGCACCGTCACGCCCGCTCCTTCTCCTCCCTCAATGTCGCCCCGCTCAAACGGACTTGCCCCCATCACATTTCCCGCCTCACCGCTCAGCCGCACTGCGCCCGAGTCCGCCCACCTGCGGCGTCTGCTACTGCTTCTAAAATCCTTCGTCTCGCGCCTGCGGCACTACTGGGAGCCGGAGGAGCCGCCTGGAGAGTGGTAGCTGCCCGAGGACGACGACGCCGCCGATTTTGCTAAAGGCCTCTTTGGTGTACTAGCCTTCGACGTCGACGCTCTTGGTTTTTCCGGTGACGAGGAGGATGTCGACGAAGGAGGTGGTGCAGCTGGCTCTTTGATTTTGACGGACAGAGACGGTGTGAGACGTTTGCCACCTTCGCCAGCGACCATCGGGGACTTGCCCTTTGGCGTCGTGCCCTTGCCGCGGGGCGTTCCCGATGGCGTAGTGGCTTGACTGCCCGATAACTTGCTGGATGGAGGCCCAGAGGTCTGCTTGAACGAAGACGCGCCAGTCTTGGATCCGACCAGCAAGGGATGCGGTCTTGAGCGGGTGCGAGGCGTGCCTGCCGGTGTGGAGGTCCGACTCGAACCAGCAGACCCCTCCTTGCTGCCAGCTTTGAAGCTCGCGCTCTTCTTGAACGACGGAACCACGCCATCACCGGTCTTCGCCAAAGGATGGTCCTTGATCAATGGGCTGCCCGGGGGCTGTACGCGCTTGGGTTTCCGCTCCTTTTGTGACGTCGATGGGGTCAGCCTCCTGGGCGGGCTGCCAATAGTCGTGGGCTTAGGCTTTGGAAGGGTCGTCATCTCCACTTCTCCCTTGGGCGGACGCTTTGACTTGGGCCTGCGAGATGCCCCCGGGGCAGTGTAGACCGACGTCAATGAATGCACCGGGGATGCAGGTTGTGACAAGGTCCCAGTCCGCTTTGGGACCGGAACCGGTTCGGCGGGCTTGTCGCTCTTCTTCTTCCCGCCGATGTTCAGGCAACTGCTGCCACATCCGCGGGCGGTGAGCTCCTCCTCGAGGGGTACCGCTTCGTTGTCGTCATTGATTGCGTCGGGCCACTTGTGCTCTTCTTCCTTGAGACGGTTGGTGGGTACGTCGGCGTTGCCTAGGACCGATGCGCCTTCCTCCTCGCGATCGGCCTGCACCTTGGCGGCGTATGAGTCCTCTTCGAGCGCTTGCTTCGAGTCGTACGCGGGGAATTGCATCGTCGGAACAGTTGAGGAAAAAGACGAGAGAGCGGCACGACGGACGTGCACATGAAACTGCTGCACGTCTGCCCTACCTATGGGCAGTGCCGCGATATGCTCGATGGCCCCGAGGCACGCCGAGAGCAAGCCCAAGGCAAGAGAAACTTTCATGGTGAGTGGGTTGAGGCGGTACACCCGCATATATCCAGGCAAAGTCCAGCTTCGTCGGAGAGTCTTGGTGGGTAGGGCGCGGTGCGCGGTGCGTGGTGCGATTGTTGCAAATAGATGGTGAGAGGCGCTTCTAGTGGCCAGTTCCGACGAAGACCAGCTTCGTATAGGTTCTCTGAACTAAGGCCGAGTCGAGCGCTCGCTGCTTAAGCTGCGTATTGGTGCCGTGTGTCGTTTGTCGTGTGCTGTGCGTGGTGTGTCGTGTGCGAAGACCAGCTTCGCAAAAGTCTTGGTGGTAGCTGAGTCGAGTGATGCGGGGGCTGAATGATAGTGGTGGTTTTGAGTGAGAGAAGGGAAAGGGGTCCCGCAAGAAAAAAGGGGTCCATGGGGCTGGTTTTGTACTTGGCCCGCTGGACCGGGCGCAAAGCGAGGGGAGGGACATGAGGCCGCAACAATGTAGGTCTTTGCAAGAGAGACGTTTGTGGCGGCAAGACCCCTTTGCGAAATTTCAATTCCCGAATTCGACGGTGCCCGAATGATTTGGGAGCGCCGAAATGTTTGGGCAGTCACAAGACCGGTTGACCTCGTCGAAGGGTCTGCCAGCGCTCAAACAATTTCAGATTGCCGAAACTATTTGGCAGCGCCCGTATCGACGAAGTTTTTTGACAGTGCCCGATCTGTTTGACATTGCCGCAATAGTTTGCTAGCTGGATTGGAGCAGCGATAGCATTGGGGTGGCCGATTTCTGTGGCCGGGGCCGCGGCTGTGAAAGGAGCGGAAATCAGGCAAGTCCGAGGCGCGTCTTGAAGTCAGCGGGGGGAAAAGCAGACGGCGACTTACGAGCAGAGCTAGGCGTTATAGAAAGGGCGCAAGCGGGGCCCCGACTACTGGTGACGTTGTGAGCGTGTGCTGGGAACAAAGAATTGAGCATCAGCGTCCTCGCGGCAAAGTTTGAAGGCCTGTCGTCGGAGCAAGGTTTGAAGTTTGAACGACGCGGGTCCTGGCAGCAATGTCCGTAGCATCGGTAACACGGTTTTCCGATCTGCGATGCAGCGTGCTCTTTGCTCTCTGCCCGTTTCCCGCGTGTACGTCTACGCAGACGAGACGAGGTAGGTGCAGTAGTGAGCGGTACGGGACTCATTACGATTTCGTCAAAAAAGGACCACAGCGTCCAGGCCTTGCGCAAACACCCAAAACAAGACGAAACCCTTGGGCAAAGGTGTCGCGCGAGTTCGCAAAATGCAGATCAACTGCGCACCCGTGCAAAAATTCTGGACTCGTGACGAAAGTTTCGATTGCTACAACCCAAGAGAATGTCCGCACGCTGCTCGAACACAGGAAAAGAGGAGGAATCGGGGTGGTTTAGAGAGCAGAATCGGCTTGGACATCACATGACGCGCTGACCAGCGTTTGAGTGGATGCCCACCTCCCCCAATGGTGTGGTCAGCTCACCAAGGCGTCAGAAGAGAAAGACTTGCTTGCATCCTCGCTCGTGCGCCTACCGAGGCTAGAGCACCTTGCATGATTTGCGTGCCCTCGCACCTTCCGTGACTCGCCATGCGCGTTGCTCAAGGTTCAGGGTGGCACGCCCGCCCGCCCCCCACGTGTGTCAGTATTTTACCTACGCGGGCAGCAAGCGGGGGGCGGAGGGGAACGCGTATACTTATGTATGCTCATTGTGGCTGAGCGCCCACCTCAATGAAGAATGTGCGGTCCTGGCCAGTTTCTGTCCAACTTTGAGCCCAAGGTGCGAGGAATCAGACCTCGATGAGGGACAGGGCCAGCTCGCTTAGTCAAAAGAGAGCAAGGATGCGGCTCAAGACGATTTCTGGCGCCTTCGCGGCTGGTCTCCATTGTCGGCAAGCGGACGCGGAAACAATGTTCCTTTGCCACCCGCAGCAGATACTTGGTCAAGGGGACTCGGCGGGCTGATTCACACAGACTTGGTCGGCCGTGAAAGGGTGAGTCTACGAGGGCAGTCTAAGCATGCATTTCTTTCGAGGGAGCGGACTACAGCGACGCTACTTCCAGTCGTATCAATGCCTATCTACAGCGGGTGGTCAAAGGCAGGAGTTTACATCAGAGACTGCTATGAGCTGGGCATCACAGGCGCCAACACATTATGATCACCTACGATACTATACTGTACGATGATGCCTCACAAACGAAAGTTCAATACCTACCAGATGGCCGTCGTGTTGGCGTGAGCAAGACCTTTCGTTCTGGTCGAGCGGTCATTGGCGCGCGTGAATTGAACTTGCAAGCCGCATTTTATAATCTCTGGCTACTGCCCCTCTCGAACGATTCGATCAATCATCTGCAAAGCTCGACTCTTCTTATAACCTGACTTTCGATGGCTCGGACCCCCATCACGAACACTCTATTTGAAGGTACAACGCTCCACCTCCCACCTCGAACAATCACTCTGGACTAAATACAGTACGCGACGATCCCTACGTCCCTGCTTTTACACCACTCGACCCGTCCCTTCGACTCCCTCTTTCGACCCCCCATCTCGACTCCCCATCTCGACTCCCCATCTCAACCCCCCTTAGAAACAATCTGTCTGACTATTTACACTCGGCGCGCCCAACCAGTTCGCTTGACTACGTCTTCGGACCGCTTGTGCCTCTCCTGCTTCCCCGGCTCCACTCGGGGCCTTTCATGCTTTGCCATTTTGTTGGCTTCGGTCTCAGCGAGCCGGGCTCGCTCGGCGTCGTTCTTCTTGGTCCACGCTTCGTTCTGGCGTTCATGCTCGGGCCGCCTGCTCCATTTACCGCTCGGAGTCTTGTAGATTCGCTTCAATTTCTGCTCCTTCTCGTCCCATCCCAGCTGGTTGGAGGGGTGGTGCGGGTTGGGATGGCGACCACCAATCTGGGCGTCGGGAGAATGAGGGATAATCGTACCGTGCACCGCGGGGGCAGGCGAACCAGGAGGCGGCGCGTCCCACTGCGGGCTATGAGGCCGAGGTATGGTGATGGCCGATGGTCGCGCTCGACTTGGCGCCGCCTTCTCTGCGGATGGCCCCGCTCGACTCGGCGCCGCATTTGATGCGGATGGCCGCGCTCGACTTGGCGTCGCATCTCCTCCAAATGGACGCGATGAGCTGACACCACGGTCGACTACGTCTTGCGCATACTCGTATTCATCATCGCCCACTGGCCTCTCCTCCAGGGTGGGCAACACTTCATTCGACCGCTTCCCCTTCTTGACGGGCACCGGAGGTGGAGACCGGGTCGGAGGAGGTCCCGAGTCCTCCTTTTTCGTAGTCATGCGAAACAGTCGGCGCGGTGCACCATTCGATTCACGAGCCGTTGTACTTGTATCTTGACCGCGTGCCGTCGAGGACCCCGCGATTGGGCGAAAGCGGGGAGCGGGCGTCTTGATCGTTTCGTCCTGTATACAGGTCGAACTCCCGTTGCCGCGACGGCAGAGGTTGTCCCTCTTGGAATGAAAGTGACGGACCGGCTGCTTCGACGTCGATGCACTTGCAATTTGCGACGCTTTTGGCGACACGGCTTCATAGTGCGTTGATGGCGGGGCAGAAGAATCGTGGTACGTTGCCTTTGGAGATGGTTGGCCGAGGGGCATGCTCAGAATGGACGAGTGCTTGTGCTTACATTGTTGGGGCGAGACCAATCGAGACTTGCGCGTGGGGCGAGGATTGACCGCGTGGGAGCAGTTCTCGTCGTGCTGGTCAGGCGGGGACCGCCCTTTTACCTCCTCTGCTTTCCTATCGAGGACGTCTGCGGGCGAATCTCCGCGCATGGCGGGCAGATTCCCGTCGTCTGCTTGCTGATCATCGCTCATGTAGCGCTCGTTCCATGCCTCTTTGTCAGCGTCCCGGAATACGAGCTCGACTGGGGGCCGATTGTCACGCCTAGAGAGCGCTTCCTCTTCCCCTTTTTCGTACTCGAACCAACGCTTCTTGTGATCGGACGACTTGCTGTTCTCGGATCTCCAGGCTGCCGATTGTCCAAGGGGCTGAGCTCGCGGGAGCGAGCTTTTGGGCTTGATCAAGGGCGTATCACCGGTGGGCAAGGGTCCATGGTACGTTGTGCGAGGCGACGACTGCATGGGCGGGAGCCGAGGGCCCGCGTACAACTTCTCGATGGACTGCTGCTTGGGCGGCTTCATAGCGGGCGCAGAGTAGCCTTGGCGGAAGGGCGGAGCCCGTCCTGTTAAGTCGTCGTCTGCCCAACCCCCATCGCTGGCACGCTCGGACTCAACCTCGGACTCCCTTTCGTCCAGAGCGCGCCGATCCCGGTGCACCTTTCCACCCCTGGGTGGTGAGGCCGGCTTTGAGGACTTGGAGGTCATCTCGACTTCGGACGAGGCCTTGTGGTGCGAGTGGGAGGATGAGGCCTGTCCATGTTGTGGGTGGCCTTGACCGGGCTGTTGAGGTCCATGTTGCTGAGCACCGTGGGCGTTCTTCCACAACTGTTGGTTCAGGCGCCCCGGGTGGATCGTAGTCGGATGAGCGGCTGCGGGTGCGCTCCCAGGCGGGTGGCCTTGACCTTGCTGTTGAGCCTGGTGCTGATGGTGAGCCTGCTGCTGGTGCTGGCCCTCGTGCTGTTGTTGATCCTCTCGAGCATGCCGCCACACCTGTGGGCTCAGGCGCCCAGGGAAGTGTTGAGACGACGTCACCGACGGTCGGGCCCCGTGCACGGCCCCCTCCATGACGTTAGCTT
>RRYC01000343.1:0-20264 GCA_004016185.1 Quambalaria eucalypti
CCCCCCCCGTGCACCCCCGTTCCTCGTCCCTCCCCCCCCCCCCCCCCCCCCCACCCTCTTCAGTCCTCCCATTCCCCATCATCTGTATTTCTATAGCATGCTCAATTTACTGTCACCCGAGATTGCATCCCGCACTACCTTGTGAAAACCGCGTCGGATGCGGTGCACGCTCAGAGACACTTTGATCATTATCCATTAACCATGAGCTTCGACAAACGCAGAAACACGCATGAGAAGGCGAAACTGCTCTGCTCCCACGAACTTTCGTCTCATATCCCTCGTCACCTGTCCATGGGACCGCATGTCAATGTATCTGGCGTAGAGTACAGCTGCTCCGGGCTCCAGCACGTAGCACGCAGCACCGCCTCACTCGCTGTCCATCTTCGTGTCCTCCTTGGCCGCCTCCTGTGCCCCTTCCTTCTGATGCTGCACCTCTGCGCCAGTGCCTTCCGTCGAGGGACGGACTTCCACCTTGGCCGCCGAGCCGCTGCCCTCCTCGCTGCTGCCGCCGCCGCCGCCCTCGGCTGCCTGGGATGAATTTGTCGTCGAGGAAGAAGAGACTTCCGTCGTTGATGGGGAAAAGGCAGTCGTCGCCGTTGTCCTCTCGCCGGCATGCTGCGACGCGCTGGATGCTGGGCTGGCAGTCGCGCTCGAGCTGCCCTCGTCGTGCTGCTTGGGCGACTCGACAATCTCGGGCTGGTGGGTGAGTTCGGGCCGATCCGAGGCGCTAATCTCCCCAATCTTGGACTCTTCGCTGTAAGACCCCGAGGAATCTTGGTCATCGTCGTCGTCCGAGTCATCGTCATCGACTACGTGGGCCTCGTACGTCATCTCACCCGACTCGTCTGGCTCTCCGGGCCGCAGCACAAACCGACCACCGCCGAGGGCAGCGGCCAAGCCACCAGGAGCTAGCCGGAATCCGCCACCTTCACCTCCCTGGCCCTGACCGTCGATCCCTGCGAGGCCCCCAGCGAGGGCCTGAAGGACGCTGCTTCCGCCGAAGCCACCTGCACCGCTGGCACGGTTGGGGTTGCGCTTGTAGACGGGGGCAGGCTGCTCATCCTCGTTTGGGTCGTCCCAGTTGACCTTGCTCTCGAAACGAGACTTGACCATGGCGTACCATTCCTCCTTGGTGCGGCCGCCGAGCAAGGCCACGGCGCATACGGTCATCTGGAAGGAAGGGGTGGGGCAAAGCGGCATTCAGCGTAAGGCCTTGCTCTGTTCGTTGCCCCGGCATCGTTGTGCCACTACGCAGACTCACATTGTCGCATCCTACGCCGCTGATGTCGCTCTCGGGTGCGAGGCACTTGTTCATGAGGGCCTCACAGATGGCGCTCAGCTCTTTGCCCCTTGCGATACCCCTTCCAAAAAAGTCGACGACTTCCTGGTTGCCCATGCAGTCCCAGATACCATCGCAGGCCAGGATGAGGAAGTCCTCGTCGCCCGTGACGTCGTGGGTATGAATTTCGGGATCGGCAGTGACAATCTGACGCTCCTTGGGAAGTGTCGGGTTGCGCTTGAACTCAAAGTCGCCAATGGCCCGCGAGAGTGCCAAGTTGCCATTGACTCGACCGCACTCAACGAAGCCTCCGGCGCCAACGATCCGTGCGTTTTCGTCTGTGAGAATGACGGTGCATAGAACAATGACAATCAGCAAGAGTCCGGCATGAGCCTCGGCATCTAACCACTCTGCGTCTGAGCTCACCCTCGTTCATGGGCTTGTGGTCAAAGGAAAGGGGCTTTGCCTCGCCGTTGTGACTAAGTACGCAGCGAGAGTCTCCCGCATTTGCAACGATGATTTGCCGGGCAATCTTCTCCTGCTTTGCGCCCTCGGGTGCTGGACCAGCGACGAGAAGTGCAGCTACAGCGGTGCATCCGGAAGGGTCTCCCACCTTGGTCTGGAAGAGGTCCTGGTCAGTGTCCAGGAATGCTGCCTTGAGCGCTGCATCATACGATCTCTTCTTGTATTCTTCTCCCTTGGCGAGGTGCTCGTGGACCTTGGTAGCAGCGAATTTTGCTGCTTCGGCGCCTGCAGGGGGAGGATGTGAGGGAGAGGTGGCGATAAGGGGAGCGTCGTTAGCATTTGAGATCTGGAGGACCCCGTCTGCCTACGGAACGCGTGAACTGACCTCCATGTCCGTCGTAGACTGCAAAGAAGCTCGCCTTTTCGTCGCCGACTTGTTCGTCGAGGCTGAGAACGGCGGTGTGGGCGTCTTCCATGCCTGCGTGGGGGGGGGGACGTGCGGGAGGCCGAGAGGGAGAGAGAGTGGGGCAGAGATTGAGGCAAGCGAGGGGAACATAGGAGGGAGACGGCGGGAGCAACAGAGATGGAAGTGATGAGTAGGTATAGGGAAATGGACACGTAGTGCTACTGCACATTGCCAGTGCATAGACGCAGAGCTAGCCAGTGCAGGAGGGCATCAGAGCAAGGAGAAGAACTAACTGATTCGCCATCCTTGCATTTCGGACACGGCATAGACGAGTGTGTCATCTTCGCCGTTAGACGTCGTCTGTTGGATGGACCGGGACGAAGAGGTCAAGGAGGGGGTTGCGAAAAACAAGGCGAAGTATACGTTCGATGAGCGAACGAGCGAACGGGTGGCCGTAGCGACAGTTGCCACGCTAGGCATGAAAGGGTCATGGCCAGGTCACTGACCTTGTCCACGACTGGCTCCGAAAGGGCTTGACCCATGATGAAGAAGAGTGATCAGGAAAGGGGAGGGGAGGTGAGTGATGATGGTGATGATGGTGATGCTGCTGCTGCTGCGAGAGGATGGTGCGAGGCTGCGAGGAGGACAAATGCGACTTTGATTGCACTGGTGCCAAAGGCAAAGCACAGAGATGTATTCGAGAGCTGTTGCAGATGTAACTTCGCCGAGTGGTGCGGGTGCTGCGAGCAGCGTTTGTGCGCTCGTGCGTTCGTGCGTGCGTGCGTGCGTGCGTGCAAAAGGCCTGCGGAAAGTGCGACGCGTAGGCTGCGGCGTAGATGAGGTGAGGCTGGACTGGTTGGTGGCTCTGACAGCAGAAAGGTCAGTGGAAGAGATTGGTTGGGTGGTGAGGTAGACGGGGATGAAAAAGCGGGATCTCGTCGGGACGAGGTGGATGCGTATGCGTATGCGTTGCTTGCTTGCGTGCGTGCGTGCGTGTGACTGTGTGCGTCAGTCCGTACAATATGAGTGTGTGAGCGTGAGCAGAGCGTGTGAGCAGCAGCAGCAGCGTACGAGCGGGTCCAAATCAGCCAGTCAGTCAGTCGGTCAGTGCCAGTCCGTCGACCCGCCTGGCCTAGCCTGGCCTGTGGGCGTGGGTGGTGTGGGCCTCGGCTTGGCCTCTCCCTCAGTGCCTTCCTTGGCTTGCGGATCGACTGAGCGCGGCGCGGGCGGAGAGGAGAGGCGGCGTATGTACGCGTAGTAGGCATTAGGCGTAGGCAGGCAGGCGTACCAGGCCCCCCGGGAGCAAAACTGAGCGGGACCGCGAGCGAGGCTGCGACCGAGACTGCGAGAAATAACAAGCTGGGTGAAACTGCAACGAGGCGTATACATTGCGGGGAAGGCGAAGCCACCAAGCTCACCCACTACCAGCCACCGACGCACAGATGAACATTCGATGAACCGTATCGCCTATCAGTTGATCCCGACCAGGAAGGGCGAGGGCGATGCGATGGAGCCTTCGTCGCAGCCACATTCAGCCCGCGAGCCGCCGGATATAGGGCTTCATTTGCAGCAGATGCCAATTCCATCAAGCGGCCACATCCGGATACGCAAGCCTCTACAGAGCGCCCCGCGGCCCACAACCTCGTCGGAAGTTCCTCTTGCCGCAGACCCCACCCCCCGCACTGGTCCCCCCCATGGCCGCATCTTTGCCTCAGTTGGGGCGGGCTGACCAAGATCAATTCGAAGGAAAAGGCCTTGCCGCGTCTCCCAGCTCCTCGCCTCGCTTCCACTGTCTTACCCCACGGCGGCGGCGGCAGCGGCGGCGGCCAACTGTCCTGATGGGATCTGACTGGGCTGCCCTCGCTTGCGCAGGTGCCAATCGTCCAGTCGCCGGTCTTCGCTCCCCCGCCGCACGCGTGTGCCTAGGCCTCCCTCCATCCCTTCGTCAGTCTCTAACGTCTCGGGCGCACACCTTATCGCAGCTGACGCAGGACTTGGCCTTGGCTTGCCCGCCATTATCAGCCGTGTAATTTGTACGTCTGCCTCGGCCGAGGAGGGGAGGCGCGGCGCGTCTTGCGGTCGCCGCAAAAATGTGGCTCCGCCGCCCAAATCGACCAGTCAGAGGACGCTTCCCAACTGATTTCTCACAGCACAGCGTGGAATTCTCGAGCACAACATGCACCCCTCGCGCTCGCGCAGACGGAAGCTAATTCTCCACCAAAGGCTCCCTCGCAAGAAGCTTGAGCCATGATCAATCCGAGAGAAGCGCAACGCATGGTGCCATGTGTCTGCTTCCGTCGCAGCAGTTGAGCACTTTGCATCCGCGCTTTGTTGTATGACCTGCCATGGGTTCGGTCGGCGTTGGCACTGTCACACTCACTCAGCGCAACATCCACCTCACCTTGGACCATGGCGTCGTCTCCGCGCACCGATGAGCTGGAGCGGTTGGAGGCCATGTACCCCAGATCCTTCGCCACCGACCAGGTTGCGCGTCGTGCCTTTCAACTACACCTCTTTGATGAGGAGAGCAAACGTCCCTCCTCTGCTATGGACATATACCAGGATGTCAGATTCAATCCGGCATTTGAGGTTCAGCGAGACATGAATGAGAACATCCCGCCAACACACACGGCTAATGGTAGCCAGGCCACCGCTACCCTCAGAAACCGCAAGTTCCGTCTCGTATGGTCCGGCATACAGGCCCCACCCGAAGCATCATCATCTCCTGTCGCAGAGGCGTTGTCAGGGCCACGATCAATGAAGAGATTGAAAATGATGCACCGCGACCTTGACAAGTATTGGACCGAAGATCCTAGTCGCCGACACATCGCCATCCAGCAAGGACAGCTCTTGGACGACTCCCACGTCATTGAGGTGTCAGAGGGTACCAACGAGAACTCCGCCCAGAGCAAGCTAGAGGATGGTCCCGTGGCGTTGGCGAACAAGTTTCTGGAAGAGTGCCATCAGGCAGCAAAGCGCAGCGTCGAACGACACGTCGAGAGCGGCGAGGCTGGACATCCGCCATGTCCTGCTGTGCCGACGGACGAGCCTATCCGCATCGACAAGAAATTCAGTCAATATGTTCGTCTGCCTCGGACTGCTGAGCCTGATTCAAAGGAGGACACGTTTGCTTCCTCCCCAGATCTCGTGATTCGGTACAAAGATAGTGAGTGAGAGCCTGGAGCAAGGTGGTGCGCTCACATGTCGATCAATCTCCTGACGCGCCTTGGCGCATCGTCGTCTTCGCAGCACTCCTGGCGGTCATCGAGTTCCAACCCCATTTGAAAGCAGCGCAAGCCAGAGAGCTCTGTACGCCACAGCTCGCACCGCTGGACCTCGAGACCGTCCTGTCTGAGCTCAGGAGCTCGTTGGATGTTGGAGGGGCTGCCGCCGAAGAACCATCCGCAGATAAGGTCGAAATGCAGCATAGATACGGATACGACACCGACAAATGGCTGCATCGAATGAAGCTGCAACCCATCACGCAAGCTTACGGTCACGACTGTCCTTGCGGGGCGATTATCGGCGATTGGGGCCGAATGATCGTGCCTTTCGAGCTGATCCGTCTCCAAGAGGACCAAGAAGAATTTGCGCTTGCGTTTGCTCCCGAGGCGGTCTTCTCCTTCGCCCCGTGGCCATGGAGCGCCGACACAGCTGCAGACCCGATTGCCCATGCCGAGGCTCTGAACAACGAGGGGAGAGAATCAGACGACCCAGCACCCGACTCACAGCTCAGATTCGTTGCCCAGCCCGGCTTGATCAGCGCCTTGGTACATTTGGCGTTGCGGGCATATGATCTCGTCGAAGTGCTGGGTGTCAGGCCTCGACCCCCGCCTCTCCAAGGACTTCTACAAGACAGGAGCAGCATGAAGGGCGAGAGAGCCGCCAGGAAGCAGGACAGAGAAGACGCGCCATCAGGACCGCGGGAAGGTCGGCCAAGAGCTGGCGATGGCGATCGCCAGGCTCGCAACTCTCGCCCCAACCCCAGCTCCGCCGCACAAGGCCCGCAGTACGGGCCTGACTTCGGCAGCGAGCCCAGAAAAGGTCCAGAAGACGCCGCTTCCCGCTGGCCTGAGGTGCAGAAGATGGCTGCCATCCCGCTTCCCGTGGCATTCGGCACTTTTGCCAACATCCATCGCGCCAGAGACCTGTCGCACGTCGCTCGCCCAAAGGACGCGTACACCCTCAAGGATATTCACGAGGCTAAGACGGTGCTCAAGGTGCATCGCCGACGCCTCTCAGGAAGCCACTCCGATCGGTGCCCGCCTCCGCCAGCGTACTGCGACCGACCGCAAGGTCAGGAGGACACTCAGCAGTGGGAACGCGAGGTCGCCGACATCCTGCGTCGAGCCGAGTCGGAAATGCGGACGTACGAGAAGCTGCTCCCCGTACAGGGCAAATACGTGCCACGATTTTACGGCGTCGCCGACCCAGAATTCACGCCGTGCTCGCATGCGCCCAAATTGCTCCTCGAACGGGTAGGTGCCCCTCTGTTTGGTCTCGCGGACGAGGCGCCTGAGCTCTATCTCGAATGGGAGTTGGATATTCGCAGCGCAGTGCTGAGCGCTGTACAAGCTTGTCATGCTCCGAGCGTGGTTCACAACGATGTCCACAGCTGCAATTTGATGATCGAGTGGGTCCGACCCGACGAGCCGTCATCTGATGGCTCAGGAGGAGATAGCATGCACACTGAGCACGCCGGGCCTCATCATCCGTTCGACGACGTCGAGGCTCGCAACGGGCTGGCAAGCGGCTTTGGTGATGCTGGCGATGCGCTGACAGCCTTGAGTCTGCAAGTTCATCGGGCACACCAGCTCGACGAGCGCCGAGTACCCGCTGGCCTCGTAGCAGACATCAAAGGGTACGATGAGAGGGCTTCGATCTCACCCGTAGCCACTCGCGGCGGCTTCAGTCCGGGGCGTGCCTCGTCCGAGGGGTCTAGCTGGGCTCCCGGGTCTTTGACATCGTCTGACGGCACAGACACCTTGGCAAAGCTTGAGGGCATGGAGATCGTGCGGGCGCGTGGCCTACAAGTGCGCATTGCTCTGGTGGACTGGGCGGAAGCTGACCTCAACGCCTCGACACTGGCCAAGCGTCGCGAAATGGCCAATGTGATGACCCTGCTTGGCGAATTGAAAGGTTTGGCAGAGAAGGGTTCGCAACGCGGCACCAGGGGGTACTACTTCCGAGGAAGCCCTTGATTCGCTTGAACCTGTCTCCGAGCCCACACGGCAATTTTCTTGGGCAAATTAGGTTTCGGCGCCAGCGTGTTGCGATCCCGAGACTGTGTCACCGGTGCTGAATCGGATCCAAGAAGAAGTTGGATGTCGCGCGCGTATGTTCATGAAACAATCAACACACGCGGGCGGGATCCAGCTTGTTCGTGCCTCCGACTCAGCGGGTTTGTGCCGCACACCTGCAGATTCCCATTGAATCTCGATTGAATGGCAAAGACGTTTGTGTGTTCGGACAGGTATGCAGAGAGAAGAGAGAGTGATCCCGAGAGTCCTGAACCAGACATGAGCAGTGGGTGTCATTTACCAGTGCTGTTCCTCGGACTCCCTTACCTGGGGCTCCACTCCGGCGACGCGACGCGACTGTGGCCCGTGCGAGGCCCGAAACTCAGAACTCTGCGAAATTCATAGAGGCCGTCATTTTGTGCATCAAGGCATCAGTGGGATAGCGAGGCTTAGCGAGGCGTTGATTGCTGAGCGCGAGCGCGATAATACAATATAAGCTCCGAAGAATGGTCCTTCCATGGAGGCGCTTGACTTGGTGTCGTACCCTGGGCCCCGCAGGGCAAAGCCGCAACCGCTCAGTGGGAGTTCTCTATAAAGTAGGCAGATTCCCGCCTCCCCGCTTCCCATTCTTCTTGTACGTAACCGCTCCCCTTCTTGTCCACACACATACCTACCAGTACCAATATGTCCTCCCTCTCTCGCCGCAAAGTCGCGCTCATCACGGGCTCCACCGACCCACAAGCAATCGGCTTCACAGCGGCCTTTCTCCTCGCCTCGCAGCACGGCTTCAACGTCATCCTTTCGGGTCGCCGAGCTCCCGCCGTGGAAGCGGCCACTGCGCAGCTCAACACACAGCTGCGCGACGCTGGAGTGGACGACGCTGTCCGGGCACACGGCCTCGTCCTGGACGTGACCGATGCGGAGTCCATCCAGGCCGCGGTGGCTACCCTCTCTGCGCGAGACTCGCCCCTCGCTGCGAGCAATGGCGGCGCACTCGACGTCCTCATCAACAATGCGGGTGTGGGCGCACCCCCCGGCCGCGGCGGAAAGGGCACGAACAACATGTTTCTCCAGACGGAGCTGACCACTGCTGCAGACATGGAGCACGTCCTGCGCACAAACGTCTCGGCCGTAGTGGGTGTTACGAATGCGCTGCTGCCCCTCCTTGCTCAAGCAGCACAGCCACGCATCGTCAATATCTCCTCGGCGAGGGGGTCCCTCTCCTTTGCTGAGGGGTTGGAGCCAGCCCGCACAGGCGCAATGGTCTATAATACGAGCAAGGCAGCGCTCAATATGGTTACCCTCATGCAGGCCAAGAACCTCCCTGCCGTGGTGGGACCCAAGCTCAAGGTCAATGCCGCTTCCCCCGGACACGTCAAGACGCCCTTTAACAATTTCACGGGGCTGCGCACGAGGGAAGAAGGTGCGCAGGTTTATGTGCATCTTGCTACCCTGGGTGATGATGGGCCGAGTGAGTACGGTAGCGCGGGTCGAAGCGGGCTTACACAGCCATTGACTGGGCTAATCATTGAGAAGCACTGCAAATACCTACCACAGCCGGACAGCTCATCGGTAACCACGCGCCCTTTTCAACCGATGGAGCCTTTGTACAGATCCCATGGTAGCTGCGCGTGTCGAGGAGGCCCAGCGTGGGAAGTCGAGTAGCAGTGCCATGGATAGAATGTGTACGCGTACGAGAGACGAGGTGCAGGAACTGTCGCGCAATGAAAAACACCCTCAGCGCACTTCTGCGACCCGACCCACAAAATACTGCATTGGTGCGAATCGGAGATTTCTGCGCTATACAGTGGGGGCAGGGAGGAAGATGAGATGCTATTATTACGACACGCCACTTGAGTACTACACCCTCAGACGAACAAGTGCGGCATTTCCGCCCTCTTCTGTTCCACCCGTCTCGCCACAGACTTTTGCACCGCATCCCCCTGCAGCACACCATCACTCGTCGGCGACTTGTACTCGCTCTCGGCGGTACTGCGACGCTGCGTCTCGTTGAGGCTAATATGGGCATATGGGCGCGTCTTGAAGCGCGGTGAGACGCTCGGGATCTCATCGGCTGCTTCGAGCCAGACGATGCCCATTCCTGCAGAGAAGTGGGAGGTGACTGTTTGCGCGGTGGGGTGGGGCGGAATCGCATTGGCGAGGGACCGAGTGTCAGTGAGGCTCTTGGCCTACCTATGCTGTGACCTGCAGGAGCACCCCGACGCCTCGCACTCACTGTGGCAATGCATGATCCACGCCCCCGGGTTATCCGCCACGAAGCGTAGCACGAGCCACCCCGCCGTGGGGAGGAGAATCGTATCCCTGACTGGCGGGTTCGTAACATTGAGCGGCACCCCAAAATCAATGGCTTCCTGCGCCGAAGCCCAGCGCCACTGGTCGTACCCCTTGCTTCCCAGTACCCAGAACTTGTGGCCGTGGAGGTGGATCGGGTGGGGCGGCTCAGCAGGCGCGGGGAAGAGGGCATTCTGCGCATTTTGCAGGATGATGTCGATGACTGCGCCTTTGGGGATGCGCACCAGCCAGGCGGGGTCGTCGGCCTCCGCCTCGGTAGTGGTTGCGGCCGCGTCGTCGCCTTGTCCGTCGACGCGGAAGAGGATAGGCGTATTGAACTCTTGAATCTCCTTGAGCGGGCGTGAGGCAACGATGAACTTGGTCGTCTCCGTCTGGTTGGCGTGAAAGATGTAAGTGAGATTCGCGCGCGAGGGCGGCGGATTGGCGGGAAAGGGCGGGCTGTCGATTGCGTCGAATAGGACTGCGCCGTTGATGGGTGTGGAGTTGTACGCTGTTGCAGAGTGGGTGAGGTCCGCCCAGGGGTCTGCGTCGGGGTAGGTCTCCGTGAGGGTGTCTCGCCGCGCGCTGCTGCTGGAGAGGACCCCGTCGGGCGCGTACCGCAGTAGTCCGACGCCCCCCATGACCTGTGCCCATCCTTGACTCGCTGCACGGATATAGTAGTCCCCGCGTGCCATCTTGTTTGTGGGTACCAGTACGCCGTAGCGCTGCCCGATGGAGACGGGCAGAGCCTGCACTTTGCGCGGCTCGATGTAGCCACCGTCGGCCTGCACGACGTACAAGTCGTGCTGGTCGATGCTGAGTACCCAGGTCCACTCCCCGCCGACGTTGGCCACGTTCAAGTACGTCCAGTTGCTATGGACGGTGATGATGTCGACGGCCGAGGTGGAGTTTGTGCAGCCCATGGGCGAGCTGATGTCCTCGGCCTTGTAGCTGCCTGTACCCGGGATGATGAGGCAGCCGCGGACATCACCGTGGCTCCCAAAGTAGGGCAGGGCGTCGTACCGTCCATTGAGGGCGGTGTTGATCGTCTCTGCAGAGGGGCAGTATGTTCTGCCCTTGCCATTGAGGAGAACGCTATCGACGCACGTCGTGGGCCTGCCGCTCGCAAAGAACATGGCGAGTGCCTCGTCTTCTTGGACATGCCGCCAGTCGAATACGGTGAGTGGCTGCGCATTACGTTCCGCAGCAAGCATTGCTTGGATCTCGGCTGTGTCATTGGAGATGAGGCTGAATGGTCGGGTACGATTCGCGGCTGGGTGGATGTAGATGAGACCCTTGATGCCATCGTCGAGATAGCCGCGTACATGCGCGTGGTACCAGTGCAAGCCGTACTGCCCCGGGGCAGAAAACTTGTAAGTGTAGTTGCCATAGGGCGGACTGGCATATTGCGATACACCGGGGACACCGTCCATCTCTGGACTGCCGCGCTGGAAGATGCCGTGCCAGTGAATCGTCGTCTCGACGGGCAACTCGTTGTTGATTGTCAGTTCAAAGTCGTCGCCCTCTTGTGCTTCGAGTATGGGGCCGGGATTCTGTCCATTGATCTCAAAGGTCATGCGGTAATGCCCATCGGGTGCGCGGTACTGGGGGGTGATGGTCCATGTATGCTTGACGGTTTTGGCCACGGAGATGGCTGGTGCCGCGGTGAGCAGGCCGCAGACGGCCGTCAATGTGGCGAGGAGCCGCATCGTGGGGTATTTAGGTAGAACGAGTGTGCAAGGCCAGGAAGGTGTGGCTAGGTAGGTGCTGTCAGCGACACTTGGCCTTGCCGCTCCAGGCCATCGCCCATACCCTCCTTTTCAAGGCCCGGCACAGGCTGCCAGTCGGGGCGTCACTGTAACATGGTCGTATTTCTGCTGGAGCGACTGGCCTGCACCATAGGCATCTTGACCTGAAATGAGACACTACCGTGTGCGATGGCGTTGCGCTTACTTCAACATGGCATGCTATCGTCCGCTTCCTAGCGTGACGGAGGCTTCGCCCCGAGCCACGTCGGCGATCGGACGTTGTATGCGGAACATTCGTTGGCCTGACGTGCGTGCCTGAAGGCTACGGGATTTGTTTGTCCCCATCCGTTGACTCGACTCGAAGCGTCCACTTTGGCGTGACTGTCACAAATCGGCGTGATCCGCATACTCATTGCCGCGTCGAACCCTGTTGGCAGGCGCAATGGTAGGTACCTACTAACGCCGAGATACCTGCGGGGCGCCATGATTCGGGAAGCATACTGGAAACACATGCTGATCGTTGCTGCTGTGCGTGCGTGGTTGGTTGACTGCGCCAGGTGAGAATGCAAGTGGTACGGAGGTGAGTGACGCCGCTCAGTGAGGCTGAGTCCGGGCTGGCTTGCTTACCTTGGTCCCCTTTGCTGTCAAGTGCCAGCGCGTCGCGCCGCACGAGACACGCGACGCAAGGCGGGACGAGGGGAGCGGCCAAGGTTTTGGAGTCAGGTTTGCAGACCACTCGTCACATCTTCACTCCATTGAGCCGACCCTGGATACGGGCACTTCCAACACTTCGAAAGCGAGGAAGCCATTGCATACAACGGCCAGCGTGGCTCGCGCGTGTGGCCGCCAACAGGTACCGTTCGTTTGGGCGCATGCGCACTTCTTTGACTGCAGGCGCTGCGCCAAAGTCTTGGGTTGGGTGGGTGAGTCGGTACCTACTACGCCACGCAGTAGGTATAGGATCAGCCATGAGGCAAGCCTCGGTGCGTTGTCAAGCCGACAGAAGACATAGGTACGAGCAGATGGCCAGGTAACGCATGATCATTGCGAGTATCACAGCTTCAGCCAATCCACTAACTGCATGTATGCACTTTCCAACACCGGTCCGCAAGCACCAACCTGCTACCCGCCAAGACACCCGCACCCCACTGCCGCCTACGAGCTCCGAATGATCGTGGCCGCGCGCTCCGCAGCAGCATACACAGCCGCCTGGATCTGCACCGTAGGGATGCGCGGGAAGATGCTCGCATCAACGATGCGCAGCCCCGTCGTACCGTGCACCCTCAACTCCCTGTCCACCACTCCCTCGCTCGCATTCTGCGACATCCTAGCCGTGCCCGATACGTGATGAATCGTAGCCAGCGAGGAACGAATCGCATCGTCGATGGCTTCGTCCGACGTCACATTCCTACCCGGCGTGAGCTCCTGCACACGTACGGGCGCCACGGCGTCGGAGCCCATGGCCGCGCGCAGGCGCTTGTACCCCCAGCGGAGAATGGCGAGGTCGGAGCTCGAAGAAAGGTACTTGGGGTCCCATAGCGCTGCGTCCGCTGGGTCCGTCGTATTCAGGCGGACGACGCCGCGCGATTCGGGCGTGGTCAGGACGGCAACGACGGTGACAATCTGGGTGATTAAGTACGACGCGGCCAAATCATGTCAGTGCTCCTGCGGGCCACTCCGCGCACCCACCCATCCCGCACTCACATTGACCTCATTCGACGGGTCGGTGAACAGCGTGGCGTCGAAAAGATACTGCAAGTGGTTCTGGTCGCTGGGGAGGTTCAAGTGGTATGTCGCATTCCACTCCTTCAAGAGCTCATCGGGCACGCGCTCCGTCGCCTGCCCGCCCCCGAGATCGGAGCTGAGCTGGCCCTCGCCATCGACGAGGTAATCGCTCAGCAGTTCCTCGAAATACGAGTCGTTGACCCACTGCGCCGTCGTCGTGATATTCGGCTTGACCTCGTATGTCAGCGACGGGAAGATGTGGTCCTCGGCGTTGCGCCCCACCGCGGGGAGGTCCAGTACTACCGAAATGTTCTTTTCCTTTAGGTGCTCTGCAGGGCCGAGACCCGAGAGCAGCAGGAGTTTCGGCGTATTGATGGCGCCTGCCGCCAGGATGACCTCTTTGTTGGCCGTCACCGTTGTGCTATAGTCTGCGTGCGCAGGAAACGAAGATCACGCACGTCAGAGAGACGCCGTGTATCCAACACTGCCACGCGCACACCACTCACTTGTGGCCAAATCCAGCGTCCTCACACCCGTCGCGTTCGTCCCGCTCATCTCTACCGCCTCGACCCTCGTCTGCGTCCAGATCCGCACATTGTTCCTCTCCCGCAGAATGGGCAAATACGCCGCCGCAGCAGAAGAGCGCGTGCTATCCCGCGGGTCGATCGTCATGCTATGGTACGCACTACCGATGGACTGCCCCGCATTGTAGTCGATGAGGCCCAACCCAGGCCCGCCATTGGCAGAACTATTCTGAAACGCAGCGAGGAAATAGCTACCAAAGGTCTCCTGCGTCTGGGGGTAACCGAATTGCACGGAACCTTGCGCGTGGCCGTAGAGCGACGAGTTGAAGGCAATGTAGGGTTGCTCCGGCTCGTTGAAGTGTGTGGCCTGCGAGTGCGCGCGAGAGGCGGGAATCATCAGTGAGTGCGCTCATTCAGCGTAGATCCAGACTGGGCTCACATTGTTGAATGCGGCAACGAGGTTCTCCCACTTCCACCCGTCGTCGCCAGCCGTCTCAGCCCACGAGTCGTACACCGAGGGCGCGCCGCGTGCGTACGCCATGTAGTTGACGGTGCTGCGCGGGCAGCGAGCAGCGAGCGCAAGGGGAAAAACCGATGGCCAATCAGTGGACAACGTCAGTGGACAGAGTCAGTGGACATGAATTGCGCATTGGTTTTGACCTGCCTGCTCTCCTGGGACTCACCTCCCCCCACCGAGACCCAATCCCTGCTGATACGCCAAGCTCCGATTTGCGACGTTCTCCTGCGCCGTCGTAGTGAGGTTCCAATCGAAGAGTGTGGACGTCAGACGCGTTTCAAAGGCCGGAGTCGAGACGTTTTCGTTGCCCGTTGGGCTGCGGGGCGGGGCGGGGCATGGGTGGTGTTAGCGGGGAGGGCAGGAGAGCTCGAACGACCGTGGAACGCAGCGAGGGGGGCGAGGTAGGTACGGTACGCACTCGATGCCGGCTTCGATGACGAGGACGTCGACGAGCGGGTCCTCGGAGAGGCGGTTGGCGACTACCAATCCGGCTATACCGCCTGAAGAAGCGGGAGGGGTGAGTGTACGGTCAGCGGATTGCCCACATACACACGCACAAGTCAAAACTCGACCTCAACGTAGAAGCTCACCTCCGACAATGACGTAGTCTGCAGAGGTCTTCGTGGGGAGAGTGGCACCTCGTGTGAGGCGGGCGACGCCCAGAGAAGCGAGCAGGAAGACGAGGGCGAGGGGTAGTGCGTGCGGTAACATGATCGAGCGGCTGCTAGGAGGTGCAAGGATGTGTAACTACGGATGGGGTGAGCACCGGCGCAAACGGGGCTTTTAAGCCCTTTGCATCCCCTTAATCGGCAGCCGGCGGCGGAGCGGGTTCAAGGTCCGCGTGGGCGGCGGGTAGGTAGCTTTCGTCACACATAGACTCCAATAGCCTTCCTGAGCCCAGCTTGTGTTTGACTGGGCACCTTGCTCCTCCTCCTCACCTTGGCGCACACCGAATCCAACTCTCTCGACGCCAAGGCCCGACGCAGCTCTCTTGGACTTGGACACCCGCCTCGGCTGCCGCTTCATGCCTTGTGACTCTCTGGAGCTTTGCACGCCCAAACTCCGCGGAACATGGGCGCCTCGGTATCGCCTCGACTCGGCGTGAGGTCCACTCCATACGACGGTGAGAATCTTTGCGCAGATGCGTACACAGAGCATGAAACTTGCACGGTAGGTAGGTAGGTAGGTAGGTAGGTAGGTAGGCAGGTTGCGGAAGCGGCGCAGCTTGGCATACCTCTTCGAAGCTAAACCGAGGGAAATTGAGACGTGCGGAATCTGAACCCGGACTTGACCTGACTCGAACTTGGACTCAGCGCGGGAGACGAGCCTTCTGCTGTCCGTGGGGCGCAGCCTCGACCTCACAGAACTCCGTACAATAGTTCGATGAAACGCATACGCATACGGAGTTCGACGCCCCCCGCACAGCACAGCACAGCACGGCATGGGAAAGACCATTTCGCCGGGTACATAGGTCTCTGTCCACTGTACGCTATTCTCCGCCTACATCAGACTCCGAGGTTACCCTGCGCTGCGCTGCGGCGCGCGGTGCAGCGTAGCGTGGCGTCCGGGTCAGGAACAGCCACCGCCCAAGCGATGACATTCGTTCCGCTTTTTCGGGTGCGTGCATGCGTGCGTGCGTGAGGATCAGGTACCGGTACGAGTACGAGCTGGCTCAGGGGCGGACCGAACCGCTCTGCTGGGTTCTTGGCGGTGCGGTGCATTGCATTGTCCCCATTCGCGTGTACCTAGGCGTGCAAGTCACGCCAACGCGGACGCGGCGCCCCGCGCGGCGCCAGGTGAGCGTGAGGTTCATGCGCGTCGTGTCATGCTCTACCCGAGGTGAGGTTGGGCTCGACCAGGGTCGAGACGTAGTTCAGGGAGGACCGTTCTCCTGCGAAGTAGGTACAGTACTTGATCTGTTTGTTTACGGTGGGTAGGCAGGTAGTTAGGTACGCCAAGCAGTCGTAGGTACTTACCTGGGCGGGCAGGCGAGGCGACCAGCAGTCTTGCGTCGGGTTGTTATAAATCCGCCTCTAGACACTGACTCCGGCCCCTCTCCGAGAGCTGCACTGCACTGCACTGCACGACCTCCCCCCGGCAGTCCGAGTACACACTACAAAACGATGCCCCGCCTCCTCCATCTGCTTCTTTCCGCCGCCCTCGCCGCCCTCGCCCTGGCGGGGTCCGCACTGGCACAGACAAACCTGACTGAACCGGCCTTCCTCCCGAATAGCGGCGTGGTCCTCTCCCCCGCGCGCAACGCAACGTTCAAGGCGGATGGTGGACTCGTGCACGTACAGTATAACGGGATTGGTGCGTTGCTTGCGTGCCTGCGCACGGACCTGTCTGCCTTGGACTTGGACCTGGACTTGCATAGCCAAGTTCTGACACCCCCCACCCCCTCCCCCCCTTCACCCACCTCACCGACAGCGGCCGAAGGCTTCGAATCCACCCGTCTCGAAATCTACCTCCTCACCACATCCAACGGTCTCTCCCCCAGTGGCTTCCCGGCCTCTGTTAGCGGGTACCAGCGCCTCGGCACGCTCTCCCCCCTAGCGCAACTCCCGCCCAACGCCTACCAAAACGGCACGACGGACTCTCTCCGCGCACAGCGACTCCTAAATGCTTACGATTATGAGGTTCCGCTGCCGGTTAATACGAGGGCGGGAGAGATTGCCGCGAATTTGACGCTGCTTGAGTTTTATCATAGTCCGGATGATCAGGGGATGGTGTGGGTTAGTTTGGTTTATCATCCCGTGGTGATTGATGCGACGCCTTGAGGCGGGGTGCAAAGGGGAGGGTGGGTGCGGGTGCGGTTGGAAGAGGGACAGAGACTGGGGCTGTGGCTAGGGCTGAGACTAGGGCTGTCACCAGGCGCACGTGCATGCATGTATGCAAAACACTCGACCATGCCGTGTGCTCTCTTACCCTTGTGTGCGTGCGTGCCAAGTGTCCATCACCGTCGCGCATCTCGCCAGCCTCGCAATCACACTCACACTCGCAAATATTTACTGTATGGATTGATTGACCAAAACCGAGCTGAGTGAATGACCGACCGAGCGACTCGAGCCTATCTGTACCGAACCGAAAGAGAGCGTGAGCGTGCTTGACATTTGACATTGACATTGACATGGACATTTGACATTGACACTGCTTCCCGTCGACGCCACACCCTCGTAGCCTGTACGAGTAGCGTTGCCGCCGAGCGGGCAGGCCTACACGTCTGTGCGTCTGTCTGTCTGTCGTCTGGATGAAAAGGCAAGCCTGTAAGAAGAGTGCCCGGAGAGAGAGGGGCTTGGGGAGTTGATTGAGGAGAGGAGGGAGACAGAAATGAAATGAGACGAAGTGGTAGCTTTGTGTTTGAAGGGGGGAAGCTAGCGAGGAGAAACAACATGCGGAGAGTGGAGTGAAGTCGAACGAGACAGCCAAGGGAAGGAAATAGAGCACAGGAAGAAGCTCAAGCACAGAGGGGTGATCGCGGGCGGTGACAATGAGGGGAAGAGAGAGGGAGGGAGAGCGCAAGTGATACGGCAGGGACAAGCGGGACGATGTGACGACACGGTACGCGGCCGCGCCCGCTCAGAAGCTGACACGGAAGCCCGAGTCGCTGGGCATGTGCAAGCTGAGATGGTAGTCGTCGCGCTTGGCCGCATCCGCATCCGGCTCGCCGCTTTCCTTGCCGCCGCCGCCACTGCTGCTGCCAGCCTTGGAGGCTACGCTGTTCCTCACCGAAGGATGTGCGCTGCGGAGCACCTCTTGGACCTCGCTGGCTGCGTCGTCGTTTGCGTTGTCACGCGTCTGAACAGCCGAGGCGGGCGTCTCGGGGAAAGACGTGGGCCGCGTGTTGCGCACGTCGTCGTCGTCGTCGTCGTCGTCGTCGTCGCGGCGCCGCTCCTTTGGCGTCTTGGGCGTCTCGGGCATGGGTGGCATGGGCGAGATGGGCAGCGTGGGCGAGTCGAGTGGCTGCTCGGAGTCGCGCTTGGATGCGGCGGCGGCGTCGACGCTGACGGCGTTGCCGTCCCTAAAGGGGTCCGTTGACGGGTCCATCTCCGGGTAGGCGTCTTCGAATCCGTCGACGTAGGCTTCCTCGGGCGAGAATGGCTCATCGTCGGCGCCGGCGGGCTGCTGTTGCTTCTTCTGCGGGGATGCGGCAGAGTAGCGCGGCACAGCTTTGCGCTTGACGCCGAATTGGCTGCTGGACGAGTCGGAGCGCTGGAGCGACGTGGCGGGAGCCGCCAACGTCGCCGTTGCAGCGGATGCCGAGCGCTGGAGGTTGGCGCCCGTCGTCGTGGCATTTGACCCAGATCGCTTGAGGTTGGCCGTCGTTGCGCTCGAGGCGGATCGCTGGAGATTGGTCCGCGTGGCCGTAGTGACCTCGACGGCATGGTCGTCGCCAAAGGGAGAGCTGCTAGCTGCCGAGCTGCTGGCCAGGCTGGCAGAGCGGACAGGTGCGCCGGCAAGGAGGTCGCGGCCGCTGCCACGCTGCCCAGCTTCGGCGGGCGTGCCAAAGGTGGAAATGGAGTCGTGGGCAATGGAAGAGCCGTGGGCAACCGACGACCCACTGCGCGACATTTGGTGCAGGGGAATGTTGCGGCCTTGGGCGTACAGGACATTGCCGGCATTGCCAATGGACATGTGGGCGTCTCCAAGGTCCGGGTTGGGGGATCGGCTGGCCTCGGAGTTGTAGGCACCCAGGTGTCGGCTGTCGATGGTGCTGGGGCTGAGAGGGCGGGCGCCGTCGCGGTCTGCCGTGTCGTCGCCAAAGTCGATCCAGTGCTCGCCATCTCGGCCAAAGTCAGAGGTGGGACTGCGTGGTGAGGCGACGAGTGCAGGTGCTGGTGGTGCGGGTGCGGGTGCAGCGCGAATAGCGGCTTCGTCCTTTTCCGTGCGCAGTTCGGCGGGCACCATGTTGGCTACGGCGGCAAGGGCAGAGACGGATGCCACTTGTGGGCCAGAGATTTCGCGACGGTGGCCCGATTGACGCTTGTTGGCACCGGCAGCCGCAGTTGCGCTGCCGACGCCGCCAAAGAACTTTTCAGACCAGCTGCTGCCGCCAGCACCGCCACCGCCGCCGTTGCGCCTCGTCTTCTTTGCGCCCGTGCCCGCAGCATCAGCCTTGCGTTTGCGGTACCAGAAGATGGCGACGGCAATGATGGCTGCGAGGGGGACCAAGATTCCGGCTGCAATGGAGCCACCGTGGCTGCTGCTGCCTCCACCGCCGCCGCTACCGTTGTCATTGTCGTGCGAGCCGGCTCCAGCGCTTGAAGTGGAAGACGAGCTGGCACCGCTATCAGCTGCAGAGGATGCGGCATTGGTGCCAGTGCCAGTGCTGTCCGTGTTGTGAGCAGTCGTGGCGGCACCACTGCTGCCGACAGACGACGACGATGATGAAAGCCCTGCTGCGGAAGTAGACGTGCTGAGGGCCGACGAGCCAGTGGTGCTGGCCGAGGACCCAACGGCTGCACTCGTGCTGCTTGACGTGGAGGCAATGCAAGAAGTATCGCCGCTCGAGGTGACGGTGAATGGGTCGGATACGACGGAAGAGCCGGATGATAGAATGGTGAGGAGAAGGCGGTATCGTCCGGCTGCAACGTCGACTTTGGTCCACTGGTACTCGGAGAAGTCGAAGCTGATGGAGCCCGCTCCATCAATCTCCTGTCCCTTGAGCGTGACGCGCTTGTCGAGTGCGAAAGTGTGGGCACGGTCTAGGTGGTGGCCGGGTGGGGGACTGCGCCTCCTTCGACTGGACGCAAAGTCGCTGGCATTGATGACCGAAAGGGCGACGTCGTCGGTGGGGATGGAGCCTGTGCCATCCCAGGACCAGGTGATGGTCGTGGGCTCGCAGGTGGCTGCGTCCGAGGGCGCATCGAGGATGATGTCTACTACGCTGAGTGTCGACGAGGACTGTGCGAGGGACAAGGATGCTGCACAGGCGAGGAGTGCTGCTGCGACGAGGGGTAGGTAGTGGTGAAGCTGCGGTGCTAGCATGGTGTGTGGTGGGTGTGTGGTGGGCGGTTGGTGATGAGGTTGATAGATGTGCGTGAGGTAGGTAGGTAGGTAGGTAGAAA